>CP106722.1:22865539-23028039 GCA_025506655.1 Gossypium rotundifolium
TGGAGGACTGGACCAGATGACTTGAGGTTACCGATTGCGCCAGCACAGGTCCGTGAGTTTTCATCTCTTGTGGAAAAGGCTAAGGTAGCCGAGGGATCAAGGAGGCTGTGAGGCGTAATTATAGTAGAAATAATCGTAAGAGAGGATTTGGGTCACCGATCCAAAGGGTAATGATCTCAAAAGGCTAGCGAATGGGCCAAATCAAAGAAGGCCCGTAGCTACTAATCGAGGTCGACTGCAAGGTAATCGCTGGAAGTCCCATTGGGAGGTTGTTCGACCACGATAGGGGATGTTTTGAGTGTGGGTCTTTAGAACATCTGCCGAGATTGTCCCCTAAGCGAGCTCGAAATCAGCCAGAGAGTCGAACTGCATCAGACCAAAATGTGGGACCGCAGAGGGTCGTGGTAATGGCAGAGAAGCAATGGTCCTAACCGAGGTCGAGGAACCGTAAGTGCAGGTTCAGCAACACAGAGGCTAGGCACTGGCTTAGTCTATGCGGCCAAAGCGTCATGAGAGGATTGTATTCTCAAGACAAAACTCAACACTCTCAGGATCATCATCAACTGTAGCTCTAAACTCTTCAGCCCCATACTTTTGAATTTTATCCACAGATGGCTTACACATACGCACAAGTTCCAAACCTTAAAGAGCTATGAAAACTAGTTAGGGAATAGGTGGGGGTGGAGGTTGCTCATTCACCATCGGATTAGTTTAGATGGCGCTTGATACACGCGCTCCATGTATAGAGGTTGGCCGAGTGAACCATTCATTCACCATTTGGAAGAAAGCTTCCTTGGCCTCTCCTCCCTAACTCTCAGACACATGTCTCAATTTAGATGGCGCTGCTCCATGTATAGAGGTTGGCGCATTACTTTCTACATCATTAGCCACTACTCGATTGGGATCCATAGCTATATGAAAACACAATTTAAAAGCATCGGATATCCATAGCTATATGAAAACACAATTTAACTTTATTTAACTTTAAGGCTTTATGCAGATATCACATTATCAAAAAATTAAATATGGCATGTATACTAGACTCATATTGTCCCGTTAATACGAGAATCGACTAAATCATAGCTTTGATACAAATAAATGTAACCTGTATCCGTTGTCAAAATAGGGTTACGAAGCATTACCGAACTTATTACATAATCAAACATACATTTCTCATGCATTTTTCATATTCAAATAAAATTCATTCACAACCAATCATATTGTCCCTAATACGAGCCCTCAATGCCCAAATCATGCATTAAAAGCAGTTCAGGACTAAATCGAGAACTTAGAAATTTTTTGAAAAACATAGAAAATTTCCAAATACATGGGACACATGCCCGTGTGTCTCGGTCGTGTGTCTCACACGGTCAAAGACACGCCTGTGTCACAGGCCGTGTGGACATTCGAAATGGGATCACATGGCCGTGTCATAGCCCGTGTCCTACCCCGTGTAACTCCCTGACTTGGGTCACACAACCAACCACACGCTCGTGTAACTAGCTCGTGTACCCTTCAAAATGGTCTCACATGCCCGTGTGCCAGGCCGTGTGCTAGGCCATGTGAAAACTGGAGGGTATACTGACTTATGCCACATAGCCAAGTCACTAGCCCGTGTGTAGGGCTGTGTGGAGCTACTGACTTATTTTCTAATTAAGTATCAAGGGACACACGGTCATGTCACCTAACCATGTGTCACACATGCTGAGACATACATTCGTGTCTATGCCCGTATAGAAGAAATAGGCTATTTTCCAAGCCAATTTTCTCACCCAAAGAGGTTCCAACCTGCACACCTCAATATGCATATAACCAAGGCATAAATAGGACCTCAAAACCAACCAATAACAAGTTTATATCATGTACTAAACATACATACAACATGATATCCACAAGCAAATTCATTTAACCACTTTTAACCATACCAAAAATGCTTCCAAAGTATGCCTAAATGGTCAATTACCTATTTTAGACTTTGTGTCTAACTTAGCATATATTCTCATCTTAACTCCAACCATTTTCTATACAAGATACCAATCCACAACAAGGCATTCACAAATCAACTATACACAACATATCAAAAGACCATTTACACATATATTTACATAACCAAGTATACCAAAATAAGCCAAATCACATGGCTATACACATAACCAAACATTCATCATTTACAATTCAAATCAATTGGCTAAATACATTACCAATATATAGGCCATATTAACCACAACACCTATACATGCCATATAACAAAGTGCACAAGTTCAAAAGTGCCAAAATGACAGTTGGATAGTGTGATGATATCTGACAACTCCTAATCTGAGCAAGTGTAACAACCCGATTTTGGGTCTAATCGAAATAGTGGTTTCGGGACCACAAATCTGATGTAGTAAAATCTATTTTATAATATTTTAATGGTCTACAGTTTTATGGAATGATTTTGTGAAATTTTGTTCAAAAATTTTGATGTTTGGGCACTCAATTTAGTTAAAGGGACTAAATTGCAAAAAGTGCAAAACTTGAATTCTATATGTTAAAGGTGTCCAATTTCTATGAGATTTTAAATTGGAGGTCCTTAAATGGTAATTACACCATTGGTTAAGTTTTTGGACAAAAATGGACATTGTTAGGTATGTTTCTAAAGTTTTTCATTAAGGGCATTTTAGTAATTTGGTAATTTAATGAATTAAAAAGCCAAATTAAAAGCCAATTTTTTCTCATGTTCTACCCCATGGCCAAATGTACCAAGAAGAAACCATGGCTAGGTTTTTTTAAGCTTCCAAGCTCGATTGTAAGTCCGTACTAGCCCCTTTTTAATTATTTTTATGTTTTTAAAATCCTTGTAACATGAGCTATCTATCTCTACCTCTAATTTAAGAAATAATAAAGGTCTAAAATTTTACCAATGATGGATATTTGTGTATTTTAATGTCTAATGGTAGAAAATGTATGTTTGGTGTATGATTAACGACTTTTGCTAAGTGATTTTCGATGAAAATGCCTAAAAAGAACTTATTTGTAAAAAAGTTGTAAAGTAGGTGTTAAAATGTGAATAAAAGAAAAATATGGGCTGATATAAGCATGTATAAGGTTCATCTAGACATGGGTATTGAAGAAATTGAGTACATTTTATTTTACGAGCCTAGGGACTAAAATGTAAAAATGTCAAACTTTAGGGGCAAAAATGTAATTTTTGGCATAATGTAATTTTGGGCTGATTTGAATATTATAATGATTAAATAAGTTAAATGGGATATTATATATCGAGAAAACTGACGTTCAGAATTAGAATAGGGGAAAAATGAGTATTTGACGATTAGGTCATCTTCGCCATTTTTATGTCGAGGTAAGTTTGTATGTAAATAATGCAACGTTATAATTGTATTTATAATATTTTGTTATTTCATGAATTGTATGATTGACTCTGTGGATGAAATTGACGAAGTTTCAACAAGCAAATAAATCCCGATTAAACCTTAGGAATAAATAGGATACAAATGTCAATACATTAGGGTTGCTGAGATTACGTGTAAGACCATATCTGGGATATGGCATCGATATGGTACTTCTTGTAAGACCATAGCTGGGCTATTGGCATCGATATGAGATTTCATGTAAGACCATATCTGGGATATGGCATTGGTAAGGTACTTGGGGTACAAGATTCCCGAGTATCCGATAGTACTCCAAGTGGTTCAACGGGAAATTCAACGGGTATGTAAAAGTAGAGAAAGAGTATGTAAGTATTATGAATTAGTACAGGTGTGTACATAAAGTTTATAAGCATTGACTTCATGATATTGTGAGTTCATGATTTCCACGAGAATGTTTTTGTGAAAGCCTTGTGATTTTTGGTCTATACTTGTGATGTACGAAATACATGGTAAATTCGACTAGTGATCGTGTAATTGGATTTCAGGCCAAATTGAGTTATGATATAGCATGACTCATTCACACAAATTGTGATTTATCGGATATGAGAAAAAGGAAAGATTGGCATAATTTCTTATTAAAATGATTATGGAAGTATGAAAAGATATGAGCTTTAGACAATTGAAAGATGTCAAAGTATATTCTTGAGAGGTGAATACTAATAATTAATGTGCATGTTTATTATAAGGTATGAAATGATTGGTTGATTTTGGTAATTTGTTATAATGGAGAGATTACGGTTATTAGACTAATGTCAAAACATGTTAAAATATGCCTGCAAATTGATAGAGCAAACAATGTGACTGAATAAATTATAACTATAAGTTTTATAGTAATTTATATTATCTTGTGTTTATATTATCGGACTTGGTAAATGATCAGTAAAAGTTACTTATTATTTTCATACAGACTTACTAAGCTGTATTACTTACCCCCTTCCTTTCCCATGTTTTATAGTGTCATTGAGCTAGCTCAGATTGGAGATCGTCAAGATCCTATCATACTATCAAGCTATCACTTTGGGTATTGATGAAATCAAGTATTTTAAGTTTATGGCATGTATAGGGATTTGGTCTTTTGGTAACATGTGTTATTATTAATTTGGCCATATGCGTTGGCTTATAATGGTTTATGGTTCATTTTCTTATATAGCCATGGAAATTGGCTAATATTGGTTATGAGTATATTTATATACTAATGTCATTTGTGAATATGGAATCTTGCATGATTTGGTGTGGAAAGGTTTATGTTCTAAGCATGATAAATAATGGCATGAGAATGACATGTTATTGTCTTGGTTGTGGTTATTTAGTTGCTCTTATATGCTTGAATTTTGCCATATGATGTTGTGTTGATGTGTGCAAGTGAGGGTGGCAAAAAAGCTTGGTAAATAGCCTTGTTTTTGTCCACACGGGTAGACACACGGGCTTATGTCTAGGCCGTGTGTGACACAAGTTTTACCTCACGGGCATCTGTTCCAGCCGTGTGTCCTCTCCACCTTAATTTTGAAAAATAGAATGTCCAGAATTGAGTACACGGGTAGAGACACAGGCGTGTGTCTCAACTGTGTGTGCACATAGCCTAGCACACGGGCATGTGGCAAGGCCGTGTGGCACAAGCCAAAGAGCACCCTAATTTGAACACGGCCTAAAGAACGGGCGTGTCCTAGGGTCACACGGGCGTGTCCATTGGACCACACGGGTGTGTGAGCCTTGCTTCTAGCAAAATTTTTCTAAGTTTTATAAAAATTCTTTAAGTTCTCAGTTTAGTCCTGAACCACCTCCAAAGCATGTTTTGGGCCTCGAAGGCTCGTAATAGGGACTTCACGATCAATTATGAATGATTTTAATTTGGACGCAAATTTTATGACTCGAAATTGTGTGATTGCTTGTGTTATAAGTTCGGTAATGCCTTGAGCCCAGTTCTGGCGTTGAATACGGGTAAGGGATGTTACATTTAGTGGTATCAGAGCTACTATTTAGTTGATTCTCAAACTAACGTAGCGTATGTGAGTTAAGCTATACATGCCATATTACTACATTTGATAGTGTGATATCTCCTAATTCTGATGAAATTATTTTGTTGAGGCAAAGATGCTTTCCCATTGAGCTAGTTTCGAAAACGCTGAAAGTGATACTAAGATATTTGAAAATGTGTTTGTGATGAGTCGAAACTTAGAAAGATACGAATAAGATTAATGATATGTATATGATGATGTACAAAATGAAATAACCATAAGTTGAGAAATATGGATAAACTGTCGTTGTTCCATTGAACATTGTATTTCAATGGATTAAGGTGATTTTATGAAACAGATAAAATGTTTTAAATGTTGCAAAAAAAGATTTAGCCTGGAAGAGTAATCCTGAATTAAGCCTTCTCGAGCATATTTTATGAAATGGATTTACCCCGGACGGGTAATCCAGAGTAAGCCCTTTAGAGCATACGTTATTGAAAGGATTTACCCTGGACTGGCAATCCTGTTATATCTTATGTGGCTCGAGAGTGTGCTCTATGATTATGTGCAAAAAAGGGGCACTTTTGAATATGAATTGACGAATTTTTGACATGCATACCTTGAGTATACTACTCGAGTATCCATCGAAATTACAATAGTTCAATAGGAATTATTTTTGAAATATGGAAAGGTGAAGTGAAATGAAAGTTCATATTGTGATAAGCTCATCTTTGTTTATTTGGCATTCATATGATGTTATGTGCCTAATTTGTTTGATTAAGTGAATGTGATAAGTAAACTTACTCAAATTTATGGAATGTATGTTTAAGTACACTTGTTTGAATAAAGATAATCGAAAAGTTCGTGTAACATAAATATGTATGTTAATTAGCTTAAAGTGAATTATATGATTGTGAAGATATTATGTTGATGATGAATGCTAAGTTATATGTATGTATTTATGAGATTCGAGTTAGAGGCTTTACGTCCTCACCCCCTTACCAATGTGGTATTTTATAACAAAATTTCAAGAGAGTTAAGTTGAATGAGCTCACAAGTAAGAGACTAAAGAGTTCAGTAGCAGAATAATTAATAATGTGGTCAGAGTTAAGAATATTTTGACAAGTGAATACAATTTTGAAAAAAATGCCAGGTTATTCTAAAGATAGTTCGGATTTTGCGATGTCACGGTTAAAGAAAAAGTTAATCTCGGCTAATCGACTCATTCAGGTATGATGTCTAAAGCATATATTTGCTAGAATTTCTTCTGGATTGATTTTCGTTAGTGAATCTAATAATATAGGATTAGTGATGATAGAATTAGTTAGAGAAATGATATTTGAATCGTAAAGATGTCTAAGTGTAACAGTTGTAATTGAATAGATTATGATGATATCTCCTGGGTATTTTATATATTCATTTATCCTCAGAGATATATGTGATTGTTCGTTTTCTGATGCAACTCTTATCGTATGAGAACTTTAGCTGATTATAATGATAGATAAAAGTGCTAATAGTCTGGTTGGTTGATGATCAGCATTTCTTATCTCTCTTGGGATTCTATTCTATTACGTTTGAAATAAAAGTTGTTGGTGAAAATTTATGTGAGGCTATTCTTCTATTTGTACTAGATGTTGTTTTGTTTTGTATATATATTTCAAAATATATTATCTCTGTTACAATTGATTTCAGAGCATATAAGCATTGTTTTTCTTTTGGTTTTCTCTAAGGAATCATCAAGATCTTTGTTATTTTCTAATGAGTTATGTTCTCGGACTTCCAGTATGATATCGCATCTTGGATTTCTTTATCTCGGTTGTCTTATCATCTTTATTTCGTAAATTATCAATCATGGCTCATCTTTAAAGTGTATTCTTTGGCTTGTGATAACTATGTCTATTATGGGTGTATTTCTGGTTCGATCATAGGAATGTGGTGATTTTGTATCAGGATTTCTCTAATTTTTGTGAAAGGAATCGACATCGGAAAAGGTATAGATAGTGGAAGCTCAAGCTCAAATTGTATTATGGTTTTCTATTCTCAGGTAAGTTTGATTAGGGCCAATGAGTTCAATCAGGATATTTTGTTTTCTTCAGCTAATGTAGTTGTGAAGATCTTTGATTAGCATGTTCAGGGAAATATAAAAGATTGTATGTTTGATTTGTTTAACATCATGAAGAAAGGAGTATTTTGATATGTTATTATTTGATAGTTGAGATCGACTCAGTTGTTTTATCTGAGTAAGTTGGTCAGTTGAAAGGTAATTTGAGTTATATGCATTTAAGTTTATTCTTAGTTAAGAAGATAAAATCTTGTACATTTATGGGTAAATTAACGAACTGTCTAAATGAAGAATTTATATTCCAAAAGGGTGTGATACAAGGACATACATATTAGATCAATTCTAATTAGATGATATTATTATGAGTTAAAGCTATTTTGATTGATAAAGTTATCACATTTGTGAAAGTTTAAATGGTCTGTTGAGTATTAGGAAAGTTGAAAATAGTTGAAGGTATTGTTAACCGAAGCATTGATTCTGGGTCTAGTATAAATTGAGTAAAGAATTTGTGATTTTTCAACGATGCACTATCGAATGGATTGGAATGTGTTTTAATACAAGAATGTAAAGTGATAGTTTATGATTTCAGACAGTTAAAGTCACATAAAAGGAACTGTCCGACAGGTGATTTAGAGTCTGCCACTTTTTATGTCTGTGTTGAGAATTTGATGACACCGGTTGTCCGACAAAAAATGCCATATGTTTCCTAATCCCAAGAGTTTAAAGTATCTAATGTCACAGAAAGATTTGAATTTTAAAACAACATAGATGGCTTGAAATATTGAAAGATTGTGAGAAGTTATTGATTAACCATTGGGAAAGTAGATATAGTTGCAAATGCTTGAATGGAAAACCTTTGACTATTTTGTGAGTATTGGATGCATTATTAATCTTATTTGACAACGGTCTGAATCTAGCTAAATTAGAAGCTAAAGCGATGTTTCTTTGCAAGATTGAGAACCTCAAGAATATGATAATGAGTGGTAAACTAAACGAGTACAGTGTGGGATGACTTTTGATTCTGAATTTCAGGTCAGACCTGATGACTGTTAACATTATTCTGAGATAGAATTTGTGCACTGAGTAATTCAGAGCTTATGCAAAAAATTTTGTACGAAGCTCAGTAGTAGCTCGTTTGTTCATTAAGGGAGTAATAAAATGTACAGTTATTTGAAATAGATATTCCAGTGATCGGGTATGTAACATGATAGATTAGTTAAGTTTTATGTTTTAGATACTATCCGATCAGAATTCGTACAGGAAGTAAAAATGATTTGTGGCGGTTTAGAATCCACTTCAGATTGTCAGAAAACATATTTGAATTTGAAACATGAGGATATGAAATTCTCGTTCAATGATAGCATGCTTCATAAAATATTGCATTGGAAAAAGATTCAAAATGTGTTTTCTGTACCTATTTCTAGATGGTATCGATTGGACTCTTTGAGTATGGATTTCCGATAGGGATTAAGATTCAGCTTATGTGTTGTATAACCAAGAATCGATCGAATTTTGACACGAGAGATTAAAAAGTTAGGAAAAAAAAGCATAACCTTAGTGAGGGTTATTTGGCAGTGTCACGAGATAGAGGAGTCTATGTGGAAATTGAATTTATATTTCGGTAAGATTTTCGAGGACGAAAATCCTAAAGGGGGAGAGTTCTAACAACCATATTTTGGGTCTAGTCAGAACAGTGGTTTCGGAACCACAAATTTGACGCAGTAAAATTCATTTTTATTATATTTTTATGGTCTACAATTTTATGAAACTATTTCGTGAAAATCTCGTTAAAAAATTTTGACGTTTGGGCACTCAATTTAATTAAAGGGACTAAATTGCAAAAAGTGTAAAACTTAAATTCTTTATGTTAAAGGTGTCCAATTGCTATGAGATTTTAAATTAGAGGTCCTTAAATGGTAATTAGACCATTGGTTAAGTTGGTGGACAAAAATGGACATGGTTAGGTATGTTTTAAAGTTTTTCATTAAGGGTATTTTAGTACTTTGGTAATTTAATAAATTAAAAAGCACAAATTAAAAGCCATTTTTTGCTCATCTTCTACCCCATGGCCGAATGTACCAAGAAGAAACCATGCCTAGGGTTTTTCAAGCTTCTAAGCTCGATTGTAAGTCTGTTGTAGCCCCGCTTTTAATGATTTTTGTGTTTTTGAAATCCTTGTAACATGATCTATCTATTTCTACCACTAATTTAAGAAATAATAAAGGTCTAAAATTTTACCCATGATGGTTATTTGTGTATTTCGATATCTAATGGTAGAAAATGTATGTTTGGTGTATGATAAACGACTTTTGCTAAGTGATTTTCGATGAAAATGCCTAAAAAGGACTTATTTGTAAAAAGTTGTAAAATAGGTGTTAAAATGAAAATAAAAGAAAAATATGGGCTACTATAAGCATGTATAAGGTTCAGCTAGGCATGGGTATTGAAGAAATTGAGTATATTTCATTTTATGAGACTAGGGACTAAAATGTAAAAATGTCAAACTTTAGGGGCAAAAATATAATTTTTGGCATAATGTGATTTTGGGCTGATTTGAATAGTATAATGATTAAATAAGTTAAATGTGATATTATAGATTGAGAAAAATGAGGTTCGAAATTTGAATGGGGGAAAATCGAGTATTTGATGATTAGGTCATTTTCGCCATTTTCATGTCGAGGTAAGTTTGTATGTAAATAATGCAATGTTATAATTGCATTTATAATGTTTTGTTATTGCATGAATTGTATGATTGACTCTGTGGATGAAATTGACGAAGTTTCGACAAGCTAGTAAATCCCGATTGAACCTTAGGAATAGATAGCATACAAATGTCATGACATTAGGGTTACTGAGATTATATGTAAGACCATATTTGGGATATGGCATCAATATGAGACTTTGTAAGACCATAGTTGGGCTATTGGCATCGATACGAGATTTCATGTAAGACTATATCTGGGAATGGCATTGGTAAGGTACTTGGTGTACAAGATTCCCGAGTATTCGATAGTATTCCAAGTGGTTCAATGGGAAATTCAATGAGTATGTCAAAGAAGAGAAAGAGCATGTAAGTATTATGAATTAGTACAAGTGTGTACATAAAGTTTATAAGCATTGACTTCATGATATTGTGAGTTCATGGTTTCCATGAGAATGTTTTTGTGAAAGCCTTGCGATTTTTGGTCTATACTTGTGATGTACGAAATACATGGTAAATTCGGCTGGTGATCACGTAATTGGCTTTCAGGCCAAATTGAGTTATGATATAGCATGATTCATTCACACAAATTGTGATTTATCGGATATGAGAAAAAGGAAAGATTGGCATAATTTCCTATTAAAATAATTATGGAAGTATGAAAAGATATGAGCTTTAGACAATTGAAAGATGTCAAAGTATATTCTTGAGAGGTGAATACTAATAATTAATGTGCATGTTTATTATAAGGTATGAAATAATTGGTTGATTGTGGTAATTTGTTATAATGGAGAGATTACGGTTATTAGACTAATGTCAAAACATGTTAAAATATGCCTGCAAATTGGTTGAGCAAGCAATGTGACTGAATAAATTATAACTGTGAGTTTTATAGCAATTTATATTATCTTCTATTTATATTATCAAACTTGGTAAATGATTGGTAAAAGTTGATTATTATTTTCATACAGACTTACTAAGCTGTATAGCTTGCCCCCTTCCTTTCCCATGTTTTATAGTCTCATTGAGCTAGATCGGATTGGAGATCGCCGGAGATCCTATCACACTATCAAGCTATCACTTTAGGTATTGATGAATTCAAGTATTTTGAGTTTATGGCATGTATAGGGATTTGGTGTTTGGGTTACATGTGTTATTATTAATTTGGCCATATGCGTTGGCTTATAATGGTTTATGGTTCATTTTCTTATATAGCCATGGAAGTTGGCTAATATTGGTGATAAGTATATTTATATACTAATGTCATTTGTGAATGTGGAATCTTGCATGATTTGGGGTGGGAAGGTTGATGTTCTAAGCATGATAAATAATGGCATGAGAATGACATGTTATTGTTTTAGTTGTGGTTGTTTAGTTGCTCTTATATGCTTGAATTTGTGCCATGTGATGTTGTGTTGGTGTATGCAAGTGAGGGTGGCAAAATGGCTTGGTAAATAGCCTTGTTTTTGTCTACACGGGTAGACACATGGGCGTGTTTCTAGGCCGTGTGTGACACACGGTTTGCCCCACAAACATGTGTTCCAGCCGTGTGTCCCTTTACCTTTGTTTTGAAAAACAAAAAGTCCAGAATTGAGCACATGGGTAGAGACACGGGCTTGTGTCTCAGCCGTGTGTCCTACAGAGCCTAGCACATGGGTGTGTGGCACGGCCGTGTGGCACAAGCCAAAAGCACCTTAATTTGAACATGGCATGAAGAACGGGCATGTCCTTTGGACCACAGGGGCGTGTGAGCCCTACTTCTAGCAAAAATTTTCTAAGTTTCATAAAAATTCCCTGAGTTCTCAATTTAGTCCCGAACCACCTCCAAAGCATGTTTTGGGCCTCGTAGGCTCGTATTAGGGGCTTCATGATCGATTATGAATGATTTTAATTTGGATGCAAATTTTATGACTCAGAATTATGTTATTGCTTATGTTATAAGTCCGGTAATGCCTCGAGTCCTGTTCTAGCGTTGAATATGGGTAAGGGGTGTTACAGCAAACTTCGAAATCACTATAAAACATTGAAAAGTAAACAGAGTAAGCTATAAAGGTTAATAAGCTCGTATTGCTAATAAGTATTACTTACCAATCATTCACAATTTAGGTAAGATAAACATAATATACTACAATTCCATTTAATCACAAGGTTAACATATACTCATTCACATAGCTAATCATGGAACTTATTAATTTCATGGATTCAATGCCTATATGGTTTAAGTACGTACCTGCATCGATACGTATCAATCTCATACTCTTTCATATCATTTATATACTCGTTGAACCATTTGGAATAATATCATATACTCGGGAATCTCACACCTTAAGTGCCAATACATGGTCGAAACCATCTCAATCTCATATCTCACATGCAAGTGCTCATCTCGAGCTATCACCGGGTCTACTCACACAAGATGATGGTCAAGAAGTAGCTCAACGGTGCTGCTTACACAAGCTGACGAGAATCCGCAACACATGCCAGAAAACTCAGCAACCAGTAGAACATACGGACCAGCACCCAAAACACAATAACCCCTAATGACATGTCATTTGTATCCTATCTATTCCTAAGGTTCAACTGGGATTTCACACTTAGCCAAAACTTTGTCGAACATTTCCATAAGGTCGTATTTACAATTAATGCAATAATAAAGCATTTTAAACACAGTTATATTAACGCTTATTAATATACAAACTTACCTCGATCAAAAAAACGATGTAATAGGATCGACTAGTCCAAAACTTTATCTTTCCCTCAATCTAGTTCCGTACAAGGCTTTTCTTGATCTATATAATCAAATTCAATCCATTTATTATTCATTCTATTCAATTTAGCCCAAAATACATATTTTACAAATTTATACTTTTACCCCTAATATTTTAACTTCTTTACAAATTAATCCCTAGGCTCGTAAAATGAAATTCATTCAATTTTATCCCTACCCAAGCCTAGCCGAATATTAAATATACTTACAGCAGCCCATAAATTTCATATATTCACACATTTACCACACAATTTATCACATTTCTCAATTTAATCCCTAATTTGCAATTTCAACCAAAATCACTTAACAAATGTTGTTTATCTAACAACAACCATTCATTTTCCATCATCAAACATCAAAATACACACATATTCATCAATGGTAAAACCCTAAACCTTTAACAATTTTACAAATTAGTCCCTGGGCTAGCTAGATTACGATACAACGACTCCAAAAACATAGAAATCATTAAAAATCGAGTCAAAAATCACTTACATGCATAAGGTATCAATGGCCGAATGTTTAAAATTCTCCCATGGCTTTTTCTTCTTCAAATTTTTGCAAGAAGATGAACATGCATGTTTTTTTATTTTGTTTTCTATATTTTAATATCTTTAATTATCAATTTACAACATTAACCTTTTAATTAACTACTTAAAACACTTAATTCATGTCCAACTTTACCCACTCATATTAACAATGGTCTAATTACTACATAATGACCTCCACTTTAAAGTTCCATAGCTATTATACCCCTTTAGCTATTAGAACACAACTTTTGCACTTTATGCGATTTAATCCTTTTTATCAAATTGAGCATTCAAACGATAAACTTTCTTAACGAAATTTTCATACAATCATACTACCTCAAAAAAATAATAAAATAAATATTTTAACTTCGGATTTTTGGTCCCAAAACCACTATTTTGATTTGACTAAAAATGAGAATGAGAACAAATATCCACTTCCAAGGATTGATGACCTGTTTAACCAGTTGAGAGGTGCTTGAATGTTTTCTAAGATTTATTTGAGATCGAGGTACCATCATTTGAAAGTTAAGGAGGGGGATATCCTGAAAACAACTTATAGGACTAGATATGGCCATTATGAGTTCTTAGTGATGCCGTTTGGGCTCACAAATGCTGCTATAGACTTCATGGATTTGATGAATCGTATTTTTTAGCCTACTTAGATAAATTTGTGGTTGTTTTCATTGATGATATATTGGTGTATTCACGATCTAAGGATGAGTATTATCACCATCTTCGAGTTATGCTTCAAACCCTTCAAGAAAGACAACTTTTTGCCAAATTTAGTAAGTGTGAATTTTGGCTTCCTAGGGGCCTTTTTGGGTTACATTATCGCAGTAGATGGTATCCGAGTGGATCCACAAAAGATTCAGGCAGTGGTGGATTAGAAGCCACCACATAATATTTATGAAGTTCATAGTTTTCTGGGCCTCGTCGGGTATAATAGGCGGTTTGTTATAGGTTTTTTGATGATTGCTGCTCCGTTGACCAAGTTGTTGCATAAGGGAGTTCCATTTGAGTGGAATGAGAAGAGCCAATAGGGTTTTGATAACTTAAGGCAATTTTGACAGAGGCACCAGTTTTGACTCAGCCGGAGTCAAGTAAAGACTATATAGTGTTCGATGCGTCCTTGAATGGACTTGGTTGCGTTCTCATGCAAGAAAGCAAGTTAGTCGCTCATGCATCTAGGTAGCTTAAGTCACATGAGCATAACTACCCTACCCATGAATTGGAGTTAGCAGTAGTGGTTTTTGCATTAAAGATTTGGTAGCACTATCTCTTTGGAGAGAAGTGTTATATCTATACCGACCATAAGAGTCTTAGGTATTTTCTTACCCAGAAGAAGCTAAATTTGAGGCAACATAGATGGATCAAACTACTTAAGGACTATGACTACGTCATTGACTACCATCCGAGTAAGGCTAATGTGGTAGCGGATGCATTGAGTTGTAAATTCGTGGTAGAATTGCAAGCAATGTTTACGAATTCGAGCCTGTTAGAGATGTTGGCGCTAGAGGTAAAAGAGGCACAAAAGTCTGATGATAGTTTGGTTGCTAGAGCAGATAGGATGAGGCGAGGAGAAGCATCAGACTTTGAATTGTAAGATAGCGATGTATTGTATTTTAGAGGGCAACTTTCTGTTCCAGCAGGTGAACTGAGGGATAAGATCCTTCGTAAAGCACATAGTACCTGTTTATTATGCACCTAGGTAGTAACAAGATGTATCAGGAGCTTCGTCCATTTTATTAGTGGCTAAGGATGAAGAGAGATGTGCTAGAGTTTGTGACTCAATGCTTAGCTTGTTAGCAGGTGAAGGCACAGCATCAAGTTCCCTCAGGTCTTCTTTAGCCTATCTAGATTATGCAGTGGAAATAGGATAGAGTCACTATGGATTTTGTGACTGGTTACCTATGTCTTGGTGTAGACACGACGTAATTTGGGTAAGCGTGGACAACTTGACGAAGACTACACATTTTCTGCCAGTGCACATGGACTTCACTCTTGAGAAGTTGGCCAAATTGTATATTGGTGAGACAGTGAGGCTTCACGGGGTGCCAACTTCGATTATTTCAGACAGAGATCTGCGTTTCACTTTGAGATTTTGGAGAGCCCTTCATAAGGTGTTGGGTAGTCACCTGCACTTCAGTACAACTTTTCATTCGCAGACTAATGGTCAATCAGAGCGAGTCATTTAAATTCTTGAGGATATGTTTTGCTATTATATCATTGAAAACAGTTATCAGTTGAGCATTCAGATGGCTCTTTTAAGGCATTATTTGGTCGTAAGTGCAGGACTCCATTGTGTTGGATAAAACTTAATGAGAGGAATATTGTTGGTCCAAAGTTGATTAGGGAGACTGAGGATAAGGTTCGGATGATCTAGAATAATCTAAGAGTAGCTTTTTGTAACACCCCTAACCCGTATCCATCGCCAGAACAAGGTTATGGAGCATTACCGGAGTTTACAGATCAAATAAATAGACATTTCATATCATATAACATTCATGTTAGAAACCAATCGAAATCAAACATATTTTCCCTTATGCAAGTCCTCGAGGCCCAAAATACACATTTAAAAACAAGTCAAGACTAAATCGGGTACTCAAAGATTTTTTAGAAAAAATTAAATTTTTCAAAGCTACAGGGGTCACACAGCCGTGTCCCAGCCCGTGTAACTCTCTGACTTGGGCCCCACGGCCAAGCCACATGCTCGTGTGCTAGGCCGTGTGAGCATATTGACTTGTGCAATTTAAAAGATACAGGGGACACACGGCCGTGTCACTTGGCTATGTGTCACACATGACCGTGTCACCTGGTCGTGTGTCTATAACACCCCTTACTCGTGTCCAACGCCAGGATAGGATACGAGGCATTACAGAACTTAAACAAAAACCTTTATACAAAATCTGCTATAAAATTTAATTCAATTTAACATTCCTCATTCACATGCAAATCGCCCTTATATGAGCCCACAAGGCCCAAAACATACATTGAGAACTATTCGAGACTAAACTGAGACGTTAGGAAACTTTAAGAAGACTTAGAAATTTTTTCATCAAAACAAGGGTCACACGTCTGTGTGGCTTGTGACACGCCTATGTGGTTAGGCCGTGTGGTCACACACGCCCATGTCCTTAGCTCTTGTGACTCTCTGTTTATGATGTCATCAAAAAAATTTGGTCATACAGCCAAGTCACACGCCCGTGCGCTTAGGCTGTGTGGCGAATTAAATTATGAAAAGTAAATGTAGACTTCACACACCCAGAGCATACGCCCATGTCCCGGGGTTGTGTTCTCCACACGATCGTGTCTCTGCCTGTAGCCAATAAAATAGATATTTTTCAGACCATTTGGCACCCTCATTTGCACATAGTTAAACACATCTTCAATCCATCCATCCCAAACACAGATAACTACATCACATAAAACATTTGCTAACATGCATAGATCATTCGAATTTTCATAAATGTGATGACTTTATCAATCGGTACAGCTTTCACTCATAATAACATCATTCGATTAGAACAATCCAATAGGCATCTCTCTGTATCATACTTTCCGAATATAATTTTCTTTATTCAGACTATCCGTCTATATACTCGTAAATGTACAAAATTTATTACTATACTCGAGGATACTTTAAATACACATAACTCAATTGAATCGAATAGCCGAGACTAACTTTTTCTTTATCTATGACATTGCATAATTTATGTAATATTTAAAACATTCTGATATTTCTTCTAAAGTTGTTTTCACTTTTCAACTATTCTCATTTTTGTATACATTACTAATTGTTTCATCACTAAACTCTTTAGTTTCATACTTATGAACTTATCCAACATGGTTCTCGTAAAATTTCGTCATAAAGTATCATTAGTAATGGGTGAGGTCGTAAAGCCTCTAACTTGACTCTCATTAATACACACATATGACTTAGCATTCATCATTAACATAATATCATCATAATCACATAATTCACTTCAGACAATTTAATATACTTATTTATTTTACGAATGTTTTCTGCCATTTAAACATTGAATTTACTTACTAACATTTGTCAAATTAGAGAACTCCTTATGAGTTCGAGTACGTCGTTTACTTGATGCCATAGTCCAACTATGGTCTTACACATACACACATGTACTGCCATGGTCCAACCATGGTCTTACATCCACAATGCCATAACTCAGTTATGGTCTTTTCACTGAAATACCATAGCCCAGTTATGGTCTTACATTCCATACTTTGCCATGGTCCAACCATGGTCTTATCCGTCAATTCATCATTGAACGATCGTACTCATCTCCTACGTTCTACTTAATTTGATCTTCTAATTCAACTCCCATACTATTATATTATTTGTGATTTCATAATAGAGTCATAAAATAAAACATTATATATTCTCTAATTTAACAATTAAACATGAGATTCAACAATGTGGACATACTGATTATACATTATTCAAACAAGTGTACATACACACATATTTCGTCTATTGGGTAAGTTTATTTATCATTTTCACTTATTCAAATAGGTTGGGTATATATCATCATATGCATGCCAAGCTAACATGAATGGGCTTATCACTACATAAACTTTCATTTTATTCCATGTTTCCACATTTCTCAACTCATGGTTATCTCACTTCGTACATTAACACATACATATCATGAACTTCTATTCATACCTTTCTATGTTTCATCTTATCACAAACACAATTCAATCACCTCAATATTATTTTTCATCATTATTGAAAATAGCTCGGTTAGAAGTCAACTCTATCTTAACAAAACAATTTTGTTAGAGCCAAGAGATATCACAATATCACGAGTAGTAATGTGGCATGTATAGCTAGACTCATATATGCTAGGTTAGTCCAAGAATCGACTAAACCATAGCTTTGATACCACTAAATGTAACACCCCTTACCCATGTCTGACGCTGGGACAGGATACGAGGCATTACCGAACTTAAACAAAAACCTTTATACAAAATCGGCTATAAAATTTCATTCAATCTAACATTCCTCATGCACATAAAAATCGCCCCTTATATGGGCCCACAAGGCCCAAAACATACATTGAGAACTGTTCGGGACTAAACCGAGAAGTTAGGAAACTTTAAGAAGACTTAGAAATTTTTTTATCAAAACAAGGGCCACATGTTCGTGTGGCTCAGGACATGCCCATGCGGGTAGGCCGTGTGGTCACACACACCCATGTCCTTAGCCCGTGTAACTCTCTATTTATGATGTCATCAAAAAAATTGGGTCACATAGCCAAGTCAAACGCCCATGTGCTTAGGCCGTGTGGCGAATTAAATTTCAAAAGTAAATACAGACGTTACACACCCTGAGCACATGCCCATGTCCCGGGGTCGTGTTCTCTACACGACCGTGTCTCTGCCCGTGTGGCCAAGAAAATGGCCATTTTCCAAACCATTTGGCACACTCATTTGCACATACTTAAACACATCTTCAATCCATCCACCCCAAACACACATAACTCATCACATAAAACCTTTAGTATAAGCACACACACGTATAAATAGGCATTACAACTCATTAACCAATATGAACCAACACATTTGGCCAAATCAAATGACACATACAAAATTGACTAAGTCCCTATACATGCCATAGACTCAAAAGGTTTTGCATTCACTTATACCCAACATGATAGCTTGATAGTGTGATAGCATCTCTGGCGATCTCCAACCTAAGCTAGTATAAAACCCTACATGATATGAGAAAGGAAGGAGAGTAAGCTATAAAGCTTAGTAAGTATGTATGTAAATAATAAAAAAATTATTACCATGCTTTAAACAATCCTTATTTTGAGTTCTCAAGATAATTCCATCATTATTGCATAAAATTTCTCAATTCACTTATGTTCATCTTGAGGTGTCTACTCGAGTTATAGTAACTAAATTATTTTTATCCACAGCTACGGAAATCCAAATTAAGATCCTCTAATTTTACTTGAATCTAGACTCACATATCTTCTTACCATAAAATTTACAGAATTTTTAGTTTACCCAATCAGTACATTTTATTCTTTAAAGTTTCCCTATTTTGCTGTCTTATAAAAATACAAATATCTCATAATCTGAAATTCTTTTGCTTACATAGTCTCTTTTATGTGAAAATATACTCAAAAAGCTTTAATTTCATATCTTATTCAACTTCTAATTCAATTTCCACCATTTTTGGTGAATTTTCAAAGTGATTTAACTGCTGTTGTCAAAATTGTTTTATTGTTAATTTTACTCTATCATGTTTTCTTTGTATTAATTCTCATTTACACACTTATAATACTAAAGCATATCCATAGTTAGCCATGCCAATAGCTAGTCATCATCAAATATTTACAAGCCATTCATTGCCCAATTTAACTTACACATCAACAACAAAAACTTGAACATTTCATTTCTCAATTTAATTTGGCTTCAAAGCCTCACACATGATCACAATCCACATTTCCCACATATTCTTACATCATAAGCATGGAATTAGCTCTTTGTCATTGATGCATAAACTTAGCTCTTTGTCATTGATGCATAAACTTAGCTCTTTGCCAGTCGAACTACTCGAAATATCGGAGGATACTCATCTTATCATACATGTATCACGATGCTAATGCCATATCCCAGATATTGTCTTACATTGGATCATCTCTTGATGCCGATGCCATATCCCAGATATGGTCTTACACGGGATCTCTTAACTTGATGTCGATGCCATGTCCCAGACATGGTCTTCTACGAGATCATACATATGTCGATTCCATATCTCAGATATGTTCTTACACGAGATCTTCCTTTGGTGCCGAAGCCATGCCTCAGACATGGTCTTATATGGGACCTTCCTTATTCGATATCGATGCCATGTCCCAGACATTATCTTATACGAGACCTACATTTAGTGCTGATGCCATGTCCCAGACATGGTCTTATACGAGACCTACATTTGGTGTCGATGCCATAACCCAGACATGGTCTTATACGAGACCTTCCTTATCTCATGTTGTGACATTAGTATCATTGCTATTTCAATGTTCAACCGAGACTTCAACTTAACATAATTTCATCATACTCTCATCAATGCATCATTTGTAATATCCTGAATTAGGGGTTATTTGTGATTGTATTGTTTTGCATGAGTTTGGATTGTTGTGTTGTTAAGTGAGATGTTCTAGGGCTTAGGAATAAGCCAAGAGTAGGCTCGAGCTGTAGGAAAAATTTTATTTTTAAGCTTTAGTTAAAGGGAGTTGAAGGAGCTAGGGGTTAAGAGTAATTCGTGGGGAATTTTAACACAAGTAACCAGTTGGCAAAGTGGCAAGGAGGCACCACTTGGGGCTTTGGAAGGTGACGCCACAAGCATTAAGAGGGGGCTTAGGTTCAAATCCCATGGATGGACTTAAGGTGACTTTTATTTTTGCATTTATATGGCATGTGTTGGTCAAACTCTAATTAAGGTAAGGTTGGACTATTGTCTTTTATGGTTGGTAGACTAAGGAATAAGGCAAGTGCTTATTTATGGTATGGTATCAAGGAATTTTGGTAGGATAAGGGGACATAAGGCTTAAAGTATGGAGTATTGTTTTGGAAACTTTTCTGTGGCCTTTTGACCATGAATGTAGACGGTATAGTGGACTAGGGGGTTGGCTTAATTCTGAATGTGATTAGAAGGAAATAAGGAGAAATTTAGGAGTGAGTTTAATTCAAAATTAGTTTGAATTGATGGCAAGAAGAATTTTGAGTGTGGAGGCCGAATGTGGGTCTCTTTTGGGTGATAATTTTTGGTCATGAGTGGGAGGGAATAGTTGAATTTCCTATAAGAGGTCTAGAAGTTCTTTTTCGGTTATCTTTTTCTTTCTTTAGTATTCTCTTTCGAAACTTTCTTTTCACCCTTGCCATTACCGAAATTTGCACCCTATTTCTTGACCAAAAGCCGAAAGTTGGAAGTCATTTTGTGCATCTTTTTCTTTTTTTTTTTTTTAACTTATTTTCCTTTCATTCACTTCCTAAAAATCGAAACCCATCCTCTCATTTGCAACAAAGTCGAAACCTCTCCACCTTTGTATTTCATTGTGAATTCTCCTAACTTTCATCTACACTTCTTTTCTTCTTCTCAACCTCGGTTCTATACCTATTTTTGTGATAGCCGATTATCCCTTCTCCATTTGGGAGTTTTTTTCGAATCTTTTAGAGCCTTTAGAGAAGGAGGTGTCGACATTCCTTTTCATCAATCTTCCAATTGGTTTCGAGTATAGTAAGTATTTTCTTAGCAATCGAATTCTCTTCTTCTTCATTTAGTATGCCGAAACCAATGGCTGGCCTTGGTTTCTAAGGGATGGTCAAATGTATGAAGAGTCATAATATTGTGTTTCTTTTGTGTAGCCAATGGTAAGGAGCCTCTTGGATTTGACTATTCAGGGTAAGGTGGTAAGTGATATGTAGTTCGCCAAAGGCCATCTTCATCGATTTATGGTGTAGGTCGATTCTAACAATGGTTAAGTAGGGATCTTGACATCTTCGAGAGCAAGCAAATATTTCGGATTTAGTCGAGTGTGCCAAAATAGGTGCGTAGTTATCACACTGTTCTCTTGTTGTGTATATGTGTTATATATATAAATATGTATATGATGTGCATGATAGCCAAATAATGGCTAAAAGGTGGATACCCATGGTGGGTAATCGATTAAGCAATCAATTATTTTATGACAATAAGTTTCCTATGGTATACGAATGAAATTGTGATAGCATGTGATGTATGCTTATTTTAATGATATTGTGGCATTATACATGGGGCTTGGGATGTGACTATTGAAGGACAGGGAGTACATTTATGTACGTGGTCTGATGTTAGCCTTGTGCTACATTAGCGCTTGATGTTAGCTATGTGATTCATCAAGGTGGGATGTTAGCTGTGTGCCTCACCCTGGCGGATGATAGCTGTGTGCATCACCGTGGATTGAGGATGACCTAGGGTCACCTCAAGGATATTGATATGTGGGGTCACTTAGGTGATCGGTGGCTTAGCCACGGCCTCGGGTAGCAGGTCTGCCAAGGTAGGTGTGTAACGGATGGATAGTAGGTTGGGCTGGGCTTCATCTTGCATATTTATATATGTGGACTGTGTGGATATGAGCCAAGCCCATATGTGGAGAAATGTGAGATAACTATGCACTGAGTCTGTTTGACTCACCCAAATTTTCTTACCAACATCGTAGGTGATTCGTAATGCTTGGACCGGGTCGGAGTGGATACAAAGATGGCCCATGCAGAAGATGTTTTACTTAATTTTACGTACTTTATATTTTAAGTAGTTTTGGAATAATTATTTGATGTAATAAGGGCCACTTAAAGTATTTGCAACTTTATTTATGGTTTTGAAGTTTATCCTATTATTGAGCTAATAATTGGCAATATTTTGAATCAACTTATTTTATAACAACTTATATTAAAGCTTTTAAATTCGGATAATTTGTACCAATAAGGTTTTACTTGGAATCTTAAATGTGAAATGTTTTTACCAACGACAACAAATTTCATCTTTTATTTTTAAGTAAAAATCTTTTCCAACGTTTTCATGATGACATACCAGATCCGGTCAAGGCTCGTAATGAGTTTGGGGTGTTATAATTTGGTATCGAGCCCGTTAAAACTCGGCTTTGAGGGTTTTGGGCCCAAAAACATTTTTTTAAGGTGGGCTTTTCAAAGATTTGGGCTTTCATAAATTTTTTAGGTTTATTTGGGCATGGCACCTGTATCTTCGACCCGAAGTCCACCAGGTAAATACCTCTAATTGTTGTGTGAATTATTATATGATTGGTATGTGGGTATGATGGGAACGTAGATTAGTGTATTAAGTTATTGAACTTTAGGATTAGCTTACTCTAACACAGAATTGCATAAAATTTTAAAGCCTAATTAAACAAACCTATGAGTAAGTCGCCGAAGTTAGGGTGTGGCAACCATTGTGCACATGTCTAGGATTGGTTTGGTGGGAGCTTGGTATTTAAGCAGTCCTAGTGACTCACCTCCTCTCACTCGAATCCTACAGTGCGTAGTAACGGTTCACCCTAACCAAGAGGACTTATTCACTGCTAAACTCGATAATTAAAACCCGAAAGGGACTAGTCATCTGCTTTTATAAAAACCTTAAGTTTTCAAAATTACTCATTTGATTTGTAAAACCATTTTATACATGGAAAATTTTTGAAATATTTTCGATTTACAAAATTACCCAAATACCCCTAGGTGTAAAATTACCAAAATGCCCTTGGTTTATAAAATTACCATACTACCCATGACTTTTGTAAAACATTCTTACTTTACAAAATACCAAAACTCCTATTTTACAAAATAGTAAGATACCTCGATTTGGAAAAATTTACATAATGCCCCTGACTTCTAAAATTACCAAAATAACCCCAATTTCTGAAATTTCTGCAATATCATTGATTTGATAGAATTTTCAAAATAACCTCGAGATTTGTATATTTTGGAATGCCTTTGATTTGTAAAGATTTTCAAATTGACCCCGATTTATTACCAAAATACCCTGTAGGACAAATGACAAAAATACCCCTGGAATAGGAATGGACAGAGACGTTCGAATGATAAATATGTGTGTGATGGATATCATTGAATATGTGTGTTTCTCAGAATTAGGGTAGAAAACTTGAAATGAAAACTCTGAATGATCAAAAGAACTACTATTAAGCTCTTTTCATAAAATTGCTCGCGGATAAACAGTGAAACAAATGCTAATTCATAAAATTTCTTAAATCAGATTAAATTGTGATAGTAGACATGAGCTCTAGGGGACATGGTCGTAATGTACAAGGCCATGGTAGAGGCAGAATGGCTGTATCGGAACCCATTAGATCGGGTCAAGGGTCTGAGAATGAGGTACCACCACCACCACCAAATGGTGTTGAGAGCAAAAGATCGACGGGGGATGATCTTGTATCGCAGTCATCTTGCGAGTTCTTGAGATGGTGGCTAGAATAGGTGGAAATATGAGAGCTAAGAAGTCCGTACCCGAGCGACTCCGAGCCAATAGAGCTGAGGTGTTCCGTGGCGTATCTGGTGTGGCACCCAGTACTGCTGAGTATTGGTTGGAGGTGACTGAACGAATTATGGATGAGCTTGATTTAACGGCTGAGTAGAAAGTGAAAGGAATGGTGTCGCTTCTTCGCGATGAGTCATATCAGTGGTGGCTCACAGTTCGGAATGGTGTTACAGCTGAGGATCTCACTTGAGAGTACGTTAAGGCGGCTTACCAGAAGAAGTATGTTGGTACTCATTATATTGATGCGCAGAGAAAGGCTTTTCTAGGGTTGGTTCAAGGGAACAAACCCGTGGCAGAGTACGAGGCTGAATTCTAAGGTTGAGCCGGTATGCTCGAGGAGTAGTGGCTACAGAGCATGGGCGATGTGTCTAATTTGAGGATGGACCAAGGGATGACCTGAGGCTAGCTCCACAGCAGGAGTGGGAGTTTGCCGTATTAGTAGAAAAGGCTAAGGTAGTCGAAGGAATTAAGGACTCTGTGAGATAGAACAGAGATAAGGATAGGAACCGAGATAAGAGGAGTTTTGGATCGTCAAAATTGTCTGGGAGCCTTCAAAAAAGACCGAGGGTTGAGAATTCTGCTCGTGTTACTAAGCCAGCTACTGGAAATCTAGACCGTCCATGTGCTCAATGTGGGAGGTACCATGTTGGCGAGTGTTGGAATCGGGATCGAGAGTGTTTTAGGTGTAAGTCTAAGGCTCATTTGATTAAAGATTGTCCTCAGGATCCGAATAGGGCTCTGACAAGAGGTCGTGGTGGTGTCTTGTGGACAGAGGTGGTCAGCAAGCGACGAGGGTCGTGGTCGAACCATGGAAGAAATGGTTCCGCCAAGGTCGTGGAGCACCGTGCCGAGGAGTGAAGGTCTGATGCGAGGCGACCAAGGTTGGTTTATGCACCAGTGTCGCGAGGAGGAAGATGTGCGGAGGTGACAACGGGTACGTTCCTCATTTTGGAATACCCTTTATTGCCTTGTTTGTTATAGAGCTAGTTCGTTCATGTATTGCTAGTGAAGTGTATAAAACTTTGAATGCGAATCTTGAGATGGTATCTAGGGAAATGTGCTAGTTTTATTAAGATCAGAGTGCGCAGCAGTAGCGTAGTGTGGTGAGTGAGGATGCACGACTGTTAGTTAGTTGGAAATTTCGAGGACGAAATTTCTTTAAGGAGGGTAGAATTGTAATATCCTAAATTATGGGTTATTTGTGATTGTATTATTTTGCATGAGTTTGGATTGTTGTGTTGTTAAGTGAGATGTTCTAGGGCTTAGGAATAAGCCAAGGGTAGGCTTGAGCTGTAGGAAAAATTTTATTTTTAAACTTTAGTTAAAGGGAGTTGAAGGAGCTAGGGGTTAAGAGTAATTAGTGGGAATTTTAACACAAGTAACCAGTTGGCAAAGTGGCAAGGAGGCACCACTTAGGGCTTTGGAAGGTGACGCCACAAGCATTGAAAGGGGCTTAGGTTTGAATCCATGGATGGACTTAAGGTGACTTTTATTTTGCATTTATATGGCATGTGTTGGTCAAACTCTAATTAAGGTAAGGTTGGACTATTGTCTTTTATGGTTAGTAGACTAAGGAATAAGGCAAGTGCTTATTTATGGTATCATATCAAGGAATTTTGGTAGGATAAAGGGACATAAGGCTTGAAGTATGGAGTGTTGTTTTGGAAACTTTTTATAGCCTTTTGACCATGAATGTAGACAGATAGTGGACTAGGGGTTGGCTTAATTCGAATGTGATTAGGAGGAAATAAGGAGAAATTTAGGAGTGAGTTTAATTCAAAATTAGTTTGAATTGATGGTAAGAAGAATTTTGAGTGTGGAGGCCGAATGTGGGTCTCTTTTGGGTGATAATTTTTGGTCATGAGTGGGGGGGAATAGCCGAATTTCCTATAAGAGGTCTAGAAGTTCTTTTTCGATTCTCTTTTTCTTTCTTTAGTATTTTCTTTCGAAACTTTCTTTTCACCCTGGCCATTGCCGAAATTTGCACCCTATTTCTCGACCAAAAGGCGAAAGTTGGAAGTCATTTTGTGCATCTTTTTCTTTTTCTTTTTTTTAACTTATTTTCCTTCCATTCACTTCCTAAAAACCGAAACCCATCCTCTCATTTGCAACAAAGCCGAAACCTCTCCACCATTGTTCTTCATTGTCGAATTCTCCTAACTTTCATCTACACTTCTTTTCTTCTTCTCAACCTCGGTTCTATACCTATTTTTGTGATAGCCGATTATCCCATCTCCATTTGGGAGTTCTTGCCGAATCTTTTAGAGCCTTTAGAGGAGGAGGTGTCGACATTCCTTTTCATCAATCTTCCAATCGGTTTCGAGTATAGTAAGTATTTTTTTAGCAATCTAATTCTCTTCTTCTTCATTTAGTATGCCGAAACCAATGGTTGGCCTTGGTTTCTAAGGGATGGTCGAATGTATGAAGAGTCATAATATTGTGTTTCTTTTGTGTAGCCAACGGTAAGGAGCCTCTTGGATTTGACTATTCAGGGTAAGGTGGTAAGTGATATGTAGTTCAGCCAAAGGCCATCTTCATGGATTTATGGTGTAAAAATTTTAACAATGGTTAAGTAGGATCTTGACATCTTGAGAGCAAGCAAATATTTTGAGATTTAGTCGAGTGTGCCAAAATAGGTGCGTAGTTATCGCACTGTTCTCTTGTTGTGTGTATGTGTTATATATATAAATATGTATATGATGTGCATGGTAGCCAAATAATGGCTAAAAAGGTGGATACCCATGGTGGGTAATCGATTAAACAGTCAAGATTTTATGACAATAAGTTTCCTATGGTATACGAATGAAATTGTGATAGCATGTGATGTATGCTTATTTTAATGATATTGTGGCATGATACATGGGGCTTGGGATGTGACTATTAAAGGATAGGGAGTACATTTATGTACGTGGTCTGATGTTAGCCTTGTGCTACATTGGCGCTTGATGTTAGCTATGTGATTCATCAAGGTGGGATGTTGGCTGTGTGCCTCACCCTGGCGGATGATAGCTGTGTGCATCACCGTGGATTGAGGATGACCTAGGGTCACCTCGAGGATATTGATATGTGGGGTCACTTAGGTGATCGGTGGCTTAGCCATGGCCTCGGGCAGCAGGTCTGCCAAGGTAGGTGTGTAACGGATGGATACTAGGTTGGGCTGGGCTTCATGTTGCATATTTATGTATGTGGACTGTGTGGATATGGGCCAAGCCCATATGTGGAGACATGTGAGATAACTATGCACTGAGTCTGTTTGACTCACCCAAATTTTCTTACCAACATCGCAGGTGATTCGTAATGCTTGGACCGGGTCGGAGCGGATACAAAGGTGGCCCATGCAGAAGATGTTTTACTTAATTTTACGTACTTTATATTTTAAGTAGTTTTGGAATAATTATTTGATGTAATAAGGGCCACTTAAAGTATTTGCAACTTTATTTATGGTTTTGAAGTTTATCCTATTATTGAGCTAATAATTGGCAATATTTTGAATCAACTTATTTTATAACAACTTATATTAAAGCTTTTAAATTCGGATAATTTGTACCAATAAGGTTTTACTTGGAATCTTAAATGTGAAATGCTTTTACCAACGACAACAAATTTCATCTTTTATTTTTAAGTAAAAATCTTTTCCAACGTTTTTCGCAGTGACATACCAGATCTGGTCAAGGCTCGTGGGCGGGTTTGGGGGTGTTACATCATTAGTCGATTTCATAGAAATAATATTAATTTCACATAATATCTAGAAATAAAAACATTATGTAGCTTCCATGGCTAGGTTTTCTTTTTATTTTTTTTTTGGTGGAAGATGATGATAATAGTTTATTTTATTTTATTTATTATAACCTTAATCACTAATTTTCAAAATTAACCTTAATATTTTATTCAATTTCCAATGGTGACTACTCATGCTTAACCACTAATCAACCTTAATGGCTAATTATTATATAAGGACCTCCAATTTAAAATACTATAGCTATTAATACCTTTAGCTATTAGAACACAACATTTGCACTTTATGCAATTTAGTCTTTTTTATCAAATTAGGCATGTAAACGGTAAAATTTCTTAGCAAAATTTTTATATAATATTTCTATCATATTGTAGACCATAAAATAGTATTAAACTAAATTTTTTGACTTTAGATTTGTGGTCCCAAAACCACTATTTTGATTTCATTGAAAATGGGTTGTTACACTTTCGATTGTCAGAAGTCATATGCAGATTTGAAGTGTGAGGAGATAGAGTTTGCGGGGTGACACCTTAAGGTTTCACCTAGGAAGAAAGTTTTACACTTCAGACGCAAAGGGAAATTGAGTCCCAGGTTCATTGGACCTTATGAAGTTCTAGAGAGAGTTGGACCAGTGGCATATCAGTTAGCCTTGCCACCAAAGTTAGAGCGTATTCATAATGTGTTCCATGTATCAATACTTAGAAGGTATCGTTCTGATCCTTCCCATATCTTAACGCTTAAGCAGATTGGGGTGAGTTCTGACTTGTCATATGAAGAAGAGTCGATTTAGATTTTGGCCTGAGTTATTAAAGAACTTAGGAACAAGAAGATCCCCTTAGTAAAGGTCCTATGAAGGAATCACGGAGGTGAGGAGATGACATGGGAGTCAGAGGAGTTCATGAAATTATAGTATCCGCACCTTTTTTATTCAAATAAATTTTGAGGATGAAATTTCTTTTAAGGGGGAAAGAGTTGTAACAGCCCCAAATTCTCGAGTCAACATTCGAGCATTGACCTGGGTTGGCGATGGATAAATTTATTTTGGTATTGGGCTTCGTTGGAATTAATTTGGGTGAATTTTGGACCTTTTTTTTATAAGAAATTAAGGATGTTGGGAAGTTTGTGTGAAGTAAGGGGAAGATGGATGGCTAATATGATGATTTTACCATTTTTGAATAAAAGTCTTCTCCCAACTAATGGGAAAAGATGGTTTGGCAGATTGAGGTGTGGGATAAAGTGGATTTGTCCCCACTTTTCCCTATATTATAATCACCCTTTTTTTTTTTTCTACATTTCTTCATTTTGTTCTCTTCTTTTCTCCATCTATTTTCCTTAGCAAACCATGTAGAGGGAGAGAGATTTGAGTGAGTTCTCACATTTTTCATCCTCCAAATCTCAAAGAAGCTAAGGGTCTTGATCTAGCTTTTTTTAAAGTTCCATGGAAAAAAATCTATGTTCTTCAAGGATAAGGGTGGAGGTTATTGGGTGTTTGGGAGGGTTTGAGTTTGAGGAAGTCTCTACCCATCTTATCATATTTTATTTGTTTATTTAAAGCATGTATTTTTGCATCCTATTGACTATTAATTTTTTGTGGGAAATCTTGTGTGTTACATGGTTATTAGTTAAAGAGGGTGGTGAATCTTCTAAAGCTAAAGGTAAAGGCAAAGTGATGGAGAGCTAGGCAAAAAACTTTGTTGGTGTTCTTCCATCAAGGTAGTACCTTTAACTCTCCTATACTTCTTGATAAGTCATAAATATAATGCTTCTGTGATAATGCATGCATGTTATATGTCTTTGGGTGGAAATCATGTTCGGATGATTAAAAATGAAATTAAAAACTTAGTTGTAAAATTTGCCAGAAACAAATTATTACATGAACAGTAAGTTTGAAAATTCTCCATAAATTCTGTAAAAATAATAAGAAGTGATCTACACATTATTGTAACTATGAGTCAGTCTAGTTTTGTTTAGAACAAATGGAGATCGATTTTGATTTGTATTTTAAAATGTATGAACTTTTGAGTGTTGAAAGGTCATAAAAATCTGGCAGCAGAATTCTTATAAAGCAGATTTATCAGTGACTTTTAAAAATCACCAAAAATTTCACAAGATAAAATAGGAAGTGAACCTTATATCTCTATAATTTTACATAAGTCTAGTTTTGTTTAAAACAAACGATGCTTGATTTAGAGTTATATATTAAGAGTTATTAATTTTTGAATGAGAAAATGTCAGAATGTCAAGGTAGCAAACTGTCACATCTCATTAGTCAATATTTTAGCTGGAATGATAAGAAAGTTGAAATGAGTATGAGACTCGGATTTCATGGTTGTATTTTTGTGATTATATGTTTGATACTTTATTTTCACTCAGCTTTCAGGCTCTAACCTAACTAGAGACCATGAGTTGTACTCAGGATAACCTTACGAACACCCGAGATTATTTGACTAGTGGCCACGAGTGGCGCGGAAATATCTGGATACGCGATTATTTGAGCATTATGTGCAATCTAAAAAGTTTGACAAGTTTGGTATGCAAGTGATTTGGTTATGTAGATTTAATGATTCATGATTTAATTATTAGATACTCATGTCATGCTTCTATGCATACATGTGATTTGCATGCTTATATTTATGAATTGCTTAAAGTATGGTAGATTTGTTGTGTACCACTGAGCCTGTAAAGCTCTGCGTTCGAATTGTCTTCATGTTCAAATTTGTAGACTTTTTTCGTGTCCTAGGAATATCATCGATGAGAGACTTCTAGCATCACGTATTCAGAGTACAATACCTTATCTATTAGTGGGCATTGTATTCCTAAGGCCTTACTTGTATTTTTTTTGTAGGTCTAAAACTCATTTATCATTTTTGTTATTTTGACTATTTTGATATACGACGATATTGGAGCTCCACATATTTTGTATAACTACTTTTATTATTATTTTCAGTACAACTATGTATTGTATTTTCTTTTATATAAAATATATTTCGATATTTTAAATTATTTGAAAATTTTGTTGGGTTGCTCCAGTGACCTGATGTAGTGCCTCAGTATTTGAGCACTTTGTATTCGAGATTAAGGTGTTACATTAATCCAACAAAAGCCTTCCCAAATGTGGTATTAACTTGGATTCAATTTCCCAAGTTCCAGGATTTTTATACAAATGGAGAGTTCTAGAAGAAATAGGGAGTTTTGTAGGCAAAGTGGCTAGACTAGATTTGAAAACAGATAGCAGAACCAGCGGGAGATTCAAAAGGATGGTCGTTTATGTTGATCTAGACAAGCCTCTCATTTTGTAGGTGGTGCTTAACGAGAAATTATAGAGGGTGGAATTTGAAGCCTTACCGGTGGTTTGTTTCTCCTGTGGTCGACATGGCCATGTTAAGGGTCTGTGTCCTTCAACACAGGTTGAGTTGAAAGAATCCAGTGACAAGGATGATGAAACCATACACCGAATTAAGAAAGGCGACGAGGTGATGACGGAGGAGGCCTATGGCCCTTTGATGATTCTTGAGTAGAAGTCGAGGCGCAATCAACAAGATACTAATGGAAAGATATTGTAAATGAAGGCCAAAAATCAGGCCAGATCCAGATTTTATCTGCTGATTTAGGAAGATAATGAGATGAATTTGGAAGAACAAAGAAAAAATGGCAACTTGCAAGAGGTTGCGTCTAAAAAAGATTCTTTAGGCATTAGGTTTAAAGAAAGCAAATTTTTGAAATCATTAAAGAATAAAGGAATTGGGCTATTGAAGAGAGTTAACGGTGAGAGGCCTTCTGCCGTTAACGTGGGGGATTTGGTTCATTTAATTGGGCTACAACATTTAAATGGTGGTTTAGGCTTAGGAGAACAAGGGGCTGACGTGGGTCATAATGGGCTTCTGCATGAGCAGGTTGCTGGATAGAAGTCTTTAGTATATGGGTCAACTGCTCCTTTAGTGTTTGAAGGAGAAAATTCTAATGATTTGGAGCATGTCTCTAAGCCCAATCAACGAGAATTTGTCTAAGCCGAGGCTTGGAGAGATTATTTATATTTCTATTTCAAATTATGAATTCGAAAAAATGCAATCTGGCATTTCAAGGGATATTGGGGAATATTCTGTTCATAATAATCCTATTTTTAATAGTCCCAAGGAAACAGTGGTTAATTTGGATATGAATTTTTTGGATCCAAACCGCCATTCGGCTGTACTCATCAAAGGAAATAATGAATTGAATCACCCTAAAAGTAACAAAAAAATAGTTTGATTGGTACTAACAAATCTATTTTTGTTTTGTTTCCAGAGGGCGTGGTTCTAAAAAAAATGGGAGTAGCCGTGGTGGAACATCCCTTAACTGTATGATTCAAGAAAGAAGAGGCAGTGCTAGAAATTCTCGTATTCCTTTACCAGAAGCAATGAACTCTATGGCAACTTTAATTAATTCACAAGCTATTCATGGAGATGACATTGATGTTTGAATCTCTGATGGACAGAGTGGTGGCGTTGGGCCCACATCCATTTAAAAATGGTGGTATCTTTTACTTTTTTTTTTCTTTTAATTTTGTGTCTATGAATTTCACAATTTTTTGCTAGAATTGTCAGGGTTGTGCTAGCTTGAAGTTCTCCTCGTATTTTTCGATAGTATAACAGGGAGCATAAACCAGATTTGATCGACCTTTTGCAAACAAGGGCTAGTGGTGCTAAAGCTGACTCAATTATAGATAAAATTGGTTTTCAGTATTCTCATCGTGTGGAGGCAGTAGGATTCTCTAGTGGTATTTGGATAGGGTGAAGGGATTCGGTTTCAGTTGATATTCTGGAGAATCATTCTCAATTTATTTGTCTTAGAGTTTCTAGGAATTTTTTTAGACAACTAGTTTTGGTTACCTTTGTGTATGTGTAACACCCCAAACCCGTACCCGTCGTCGGAACAGGGTTTTGGAGCATTACCAGAACATTCAGAACATTTTTCTAATTAACTATGAAAATTTATTATTCATTTACCGAGATCATCCATAATGTCCCTTGATCGGGCCCTCCAGGCCCAATACGAACATTATAAACAAGTCGGGACTTATTCTGAACCTCTAGAAATTTTTCGCCAAATTTCAAAATTTTTCCAAGGTACTAGGCTCACACGCCCGTGAAATCTAAGGGACACGCTAGTGTGACCCTTAGACACGCCCGTGCCTCAAGCCATGTCCAATTTAGGTTGCTCACTGACTTATGCCACACAACCGTGTGCTAGGTAGTGTGGTTAATTAAATTAATTCGAATTAGGTGCAGCTTTCACACGGTCATGACACACGCCCGTGTTCAAGACCGTATCACCCACACGGATGAGACAAACGCCCGTGTCTGTGCTCGAGTGTTAAATTCTGGAAATTCTATTTTGCAAATTTTAGAAACAAGGGACACACAGCCAGATCACATGCCCATGTACTCAAGCCATGTGTCACACAAGGTCTAGACACACGCTCCTGTGTCTACTTATGTGGTCGAAATAAAGCCATTTCCTAACTCTATTTCTCACCCAAATTTAACCATTTTCCTACACCAAAACTCACAAGTATAAACCAACCAAATCCAACCAATTTCCATCATCCAAATTGATACATTATTTCCTATATCATATTTTTAAACTTACCTTTACATTATCTCATATAATATACTTCATGAAAGCCTTATTTAACTTGTTTAACATGTAATAATTAACATATTATAAATTCATTCCATACCAAAACAACCATTTCTAGCCATTTCAATGGCTAGATTACAAGCCAACATTATAAATCACCATTTGGTCATATTAGCCTATACATGCCATTATACCAAAATATGATTGACATTTATACCAAAATCAAGAAGTTGATAGTGTGATGATTGCTCCAACCGATCTCCAACCTTCAAGAGCTTTGTGCACTATAAAATAGGAAAAATAAACCTAGTAAGCATTATATGCTTAGTAAGCTCATATAACTAAAATTACACTTACCAATCACATATATAACATTTAAAAACATGTAAAGCTTACATCCATCAATTTGGCAAATTTGCCTAATCACAAACATTCAATCAACATGTTAGTCACAATATACCAAAATGCATAGATGAGCTCATCATGCCACATTCACATTCCATTTCATCTTTTCCATGTCACTTATTCACAGTTTTCGTTGAATTATCAAATTTTCGATGGATGTTTCCAGTAGTACACTTGAGGTGTACAACTCCGTTATCCGTCAATTCATATCCAGTAGTACCGTCTAGGTACACTCTTGAGCCATATATCATACAATAGAATTACCAGTCCAAGCTAAATTCTAGCTGTAGCACATACACTCTAAGGGATTTTTCGGATCACCAGTCCAGGCTAAATCCTTGCATGATAAAGAATTCCCTATAGAGTTCAATCTGGATTACCAGTCCAAGCTAAATCCATATTGAAAACACATATGCTCGAGAGTCTATTTTATTTTTATAGGATTACCCATCTAAGCTAAATCCTTTCCATGATGAGATCAATAGATTACCCATCTGGGCTAAATCTTTACTGCAACACATGCAGGATCTCATTCCACATCGGGAATCACCTATCCAATCAGAATTCAATATTCAAATGGATTTTAACCCTTTTTCAATAATTTTCCATCATATACATATTTCATGCTTCATGTACATATAATTCACATATTGTGTTTCATACAACTCAATAATCAAATCAACATATATTCATGCTTATTTAAGTTATACGAACTTACCTTGATAATTGTTCGTATCCACTAATCTGAAACTTTTCCTTTTCTTCGATCTTTCTCTTTGTCTGGTATTTCCAGATCTATATAAATGAATTTAATCATCAATTCCATGCATTTAACATTCAATTGAACCCATTTTATATTCTAGGCAAAAGTACCATTTTGCCCCTAAACTTTTAATTAATTCCAATTTTGTCCCTAGGCTTGGAAACTGAAGTTCATACAATTTAGTCCTTATTCCAAGCCTAACCAAAATTCTAATTCAACTTTTACAGCACACATGTTTAATAAAATTTAGAATTTTTCCATGAATTTCTTCACTTTTCAATTTAGTCCCTAAATATGTTTCCATCAAAAATCACTTTGTAAAAGTTGTTTATCTATCAACAACCTTTCATTTTCTACCATAAACTTTTAAATTTCAGCATATTCATCCATGAAAAATTTTCTATACTTTGATTTCTTTTAAAATTAACACCCCAATTAGAGAAATTAAGGTTTCCCTATCTCAATAATATAAAAATTATTAAAAACGGGACATAGGAACTTACCAATTTATGCTTGGAAAGCTTGTTTTCTCTCTCCTAGGGTTTCCATGGATTTTTGGTTGAAGAAGATGATATAAAATGATGATATTTCTATTTAATTAATTTATCATCTTTAATTTTCCTTATTTCCAATTTAGTACTAACCTTTTTCAATTTTTTCATGGATGATTCACTAAAAATATCTACATAGTTTTTATCAATGGTCTAATTACCATAAAAGGACCTCAAATTGTAAATTACTTAGCTATTTGATACTTATAACAATAGAATTCAACTTTGACATTTTATGCAATTTATTTATTTTAATTAGACACATAATCGATAAAATTTTTCTATAAAAATTTTCATGCAATCTTTCTAACATATTACCAATCATTTCCTGAAATTTAAATAAATTTTATTTTTTTCAGACTTAGATTTGTAGTTAGGAAACCACTATACCGACTTCATTGAAATTGGGCTATTACAATTCTCCCCCTTAAGGATTTTCGTCCTCGAAAATCTTACCAGTAAAGAGATTAGGGTACTATTTTCTCATGGTATCCTCTGGCTCCTAAGTAGCTTCTTCAATTCCTTGTTTTTGCAAAAGAACTTTTACCAATGCCACCTTTTTATTTCTCAGCTCTTTTGTTTCTTGTGCCAGAATCTTGATCGGTTCTTCATTATATGTCATATCTGACTAAATCTCAACTTCTTTCGGAGAGATAATATGTGAAGGATCCAATCAATACTGTCATAACATTGATACATGAAAAACAGTATGAATCTTTTCAAGTTCCGGTGGTAGTACTAGTCGATAGGCAACTGGACCAATTCTTTCAATAATTTCATAAAGTCCAATGAACTGTGGACTCAATTTCCCTTTACGACCAAACCAGAGAACTTCCTTCCAAGGCGAAACTTTCAAGAATACTTTGTCACCAGCCTGAAATTCTATTTCTTTTCTTTTCAAATCAACATAAGACTTTTTCCAATTCGAGGCTGCTTTCAAGCTTTTCCGAATCACCTTTACCTTTTCTTCAGTTTCTCGAATTAGATCAACTCCAAGAATCTTCTTTTCACCAAACTCTGTCCAATACAATGGTGTTCTACATTTCGACCATGCAAAGCTTCATACGATGCCACCTTAATGCTAGATTGATAACTGTTGTTATAAGAAAATTCAAACAGAGGCAGGTATTTTTCCCAGTTACTTTCAAATTCAAGTACACAACATCGAAGCATATCCTCCAAAACCTGTATTACCCATTTAGATTGGCCATCTATTTGAGGATGAAATGTAGTGCTAAAATGTAATTGTGTACCCAGTGCTTCTTGCAATTTATTCCAAAATCGAAATGTAAACTGGGAATCTCTATCAGAAATAATAGAAACTGGTACTCCATACAATCTAACAATCTCAGAAACATATAACTTAGTCAATCTATCCAAGGAATAATCCATACCTTCTGGAATAAAGTGTACAGACTTTGTCAAGCGATCAACAATTACCCAAATGACATCTTTCTTCTTTGGAGACATGGGTAACCCAGATACAAAGTCTATAGTAATCCTTTCCCATTTCCATTCAGGTATAATAACTGACTCTAATAATCCAAAAGGTAATTGATGCTCAGCTTTTACTTGTTGACATATTAGGCATTTGGATACAAATTCAAAAATATCCCTTTTCATTCCCGACCACCAGTTCATCTTTTTCAGATCATTGTACATTTATTACTACCAGGATAAACAGACATTGTACCATTATGGGCTTTATGTAAAATCTTCTGTACTAATTCTGAATTCTTCAAAACACATATTTTGTCTCTGAACAATAAACAACCATCAGACCCGATCTGAAATTCTGAATTAGAATTTAACTTACACTACTCCCATTTAGCTTGTAATTCATCATCATTTTTCTGGGCCTCACAGATTTGCTGAAAAAATTTTGGTCTAGCTTTTAACTCAGCTACAACTGAACCATCATCAGACAAATATAGCTGGGTATTCATTGCTCTTAAAGCAAATAAAGATTTTCTGCTCAGTGCATCCGCCACTATGTTGGCTTTTCCTAGATGATAGTCAATGATCAAATCATAATCCTTTATTAGTTCAAGCCATATGCGATGTCTCAAGTTCAAGTCTTTCTATGTCATCAAGTACTTCAGGATTTTATGATCAGTATAAATATGACATTTTTCACCATATAAATAATGTCGCCATATCTTCAATGCAAACACAATGGCTACTAACTTAAGATCATGTATCGGGTAGTTTCTTTCATGTGGTTTAAGTTGTATTAAAGCATAAGTAACTACTTTTCCTTGCATTAAAACACAACCTAAACCATTTAAATATGCATCACTATAAATTAAAAATTCCTTACCCGATTTAGGTTATACTAATATAGGTGTTTCAATCAATAGAGCTTTCAATCTATCAAACTCTGTTGACATTTATCATTCCACTTGAAATTTACATCTTTCTATAATAGATGAGTTATTGGAGAAGCTATCATCAAGAATCCTTTAACAAATCTCAGATAATATCCAGCTATGCCAAGAAAACTTCTGACCTCTAACACATTCTTTGGTGGACTCCAATTAACAATTACTAAAATTTTGCTCGGATTAACCCTGATACCTTCAGCAGATACTATATGTCCAAGAAAATCGACTTCTTGTAGCCAAATTTCACATTTACTGAACTTGGCATATAATTGTTTCTCCCGTACAGTTTGCAATAAAATTCTCAAATGTTCACCATGCTCTTTTTCATCTTAGGAATAAACTAAAATATTGTCAATAAATACCACCACAAACATGTCTAGGTACGATCTAAAAATTCTATTCATCAGATTCATAAACACTGCCAGTGCAATTGTCAGCCCAAATGGCATCACCAAAAACTCATAATGACCATATCTGGTCCTAAAAGCTATCTTCAGAACATCTGAATCTTTTACCCGAAGCTAGTATTAACCCGAACGAAGATCAATCTTTGAGAATATGTAGCTCCCTTTAATTGATCAAACAGATCATCTATACGAGACAATGGATATTTATTCTTTATAGTGACTTTGTTGAGTTGCCTATAATCAATACACAATCATAGAGATCCATCTTTCTTTTTTACAAACAAAACTGGTGCACCCCAATGTAACAGCCCGATTTAGGGCCTAGTCAGAATAGTGGTTGCCGGACCACAAATCCAAGGTAAAAATATGTGTTTTATGGCTTTTATGAGGTCTATGGCATACTTGCATGATTGTGTGAAAATTTCATGAAGAAATTTTATAATATAGTGAACAATTTGTCCATTACGACTAAATTGCAAAGATTGGAAAACATGAGATTCTAGAAGATTTAAGTATGAAATCGCATTAGAAAAATTATTAGAGGTCCTTATTTAGCAATTAGACCATTATATGTCAAGATGGACAAAAATAGACATGGGAAGGAAAAATCTCAAGAAATGGGCCTTAAGGGCATTTTTGTCATTTGGTTAATAAAAGAATTGAAAGGGAAAAAGAAGTCAAAATTCATGTCCATCTTCTTCCTGAGTTCTGAAAATTTCAAGCTCTCCATAGCTAGGGTTTCTTCAACTTTCAAGCTTGATTGTAAGTACCTCCTAGCCCCATTTTTAATATTTTTCGTATTTTTGAAATCCTCGTAGCTCGATTTAACTATTTCTAGCTATATTTTGAGCTAGGGTTCATGTTCAAAAATTTACCCATGTATGACATGCATGTATTTTGATGGTTTATGGAGGTATATGAAAGTTTGATGTATGATAAACATTTTTTCTAAGAGATTTTCATGAGAAACTCTTTAAAGGACCTAATTGTAAAACTTATGAAAGTTGTAATAAAAGTATAAATTAGTGGAAATTGCTAAATGTTGTAGTTATGAAAATGGTTCTGCTAGGCTTGTAATACAAAGAAATTGGATAAAAATCATTTTACGAGCCTAGTGACAAAAGTGTAAATATGTGAAAGTTTAGGGGCAAAATTGTAATTTTTCCAAAGTATGCTTCATGGGTTATTTCAACCAATATGATTATTAAACAAGTGAAATTATTATTATAGATCAAGAAACATGAAGCTCGGACTAAAACTGAGGCAAGAACAAGGTGGAGGACTAAATTAAACAATTCCACATATATTTTGGTACCAATGTAAGTTTGTGTGAAATTAAAGCTACATAACGTTATTATGTTTTTAATTGCTTGATATTATGGGAAATGAATACTATTTCTATGAAATCGATTAATGATGTCTCGATGAGAGTATAATGAAATTATGTTAAGTTAAAGTCCCGATTGAACATTAGGAATAGCAAGGATACCATTGTCACAACATGAGACAAAGAGGGTCCCGTGTAAGACCATGTCTGGAACATGGCATTAGCACCAAATGAAGGTCCCGTATAAGACCATATTTGGGACATCGCCTCGGCACCGAAGAAAGATATTATGTACGACCATTTCAGGGATATGGCATCAACATCGATATACGATCTCGTATAAGACCATATCTGGGATATGGATTCGACATAGAGACATGAGATCCCGTGTAAAACCATATCTGGGATATGGCATCGGCATCTAGATGTGATTCCATGTAAGACCATATCTGGGATATAGCATTGGCATCGTGTTACATGTATGATGAGATTGAGTATCCTTCGATATTCCAAGTAGTTCAATGGGTAAAGAGCTAAGTTTATGTTAAAGATGACAAGAGCAAAGTCTATGTTCAAGAGAATAAAAGTGATGAAGTGATACAGGTACCCATGAGTAACTTGCGAGAAATGATTGCAAAATGTGAAATGTGATTTGGTAAGAGTAAGCATGAGCAAGTTATGTTGATGTGCTTGAGAACTTATGTATTATTTAGTGTGATGAATGGATGTTATCATGAGCATTTATGTTTCTATTTATTTCATGCAAACTTACTAAGCTTTATGCTTACCCTCTCATTTCCATTTTCCTTGAAGTATCACCAAGCTAGCTCAGGGATCGTAGGACGTCGGAGTTCGGATCACACTATCAACTACTCTTTGGTATTGCAAAGTTTGATTAATTTTAGGTATGAAATGTATAGGAATTTGGTTATTTTGCAATATGTCATATTTGTTAGCCAATGTGATGGCTATTAATACTACTCATTCATTTTGTAAATGGCCATTGGAAATTGGCCAATACTTGTTAAGTTTTATTTATTCAATAATGATGAAATTTATGAAGAGTAAGTCCGTGCAAATTGATGAGTTATGAGCGAAGTATATACATGATGAATGTAGTATGGATGTCTTGATTTTGTATAATAAAAGTGTATTATGACTATGTTAAGTGTTGCATTGAAATGTTATAAATGTGGTTGTTTTTCAGGGTGACAATTGGCTTGGTAAATTGCCTTATAATTGTCCACATGGGTAGGCACACGGGCGTGCGTCTAGGCCGTGTGTGACACATGGTTAGCCCCATGGGTGTTTTAATAGGCCGTGTGTCCCCTGCATCTAATTTGTGAAAATTCAATTCATCACACGGCCAGCACACAGGTGTGTGACTAGGCCATGTGCTCTAAGTGTCTACTGACGTCATAAATAGAATGTCAAGGTTTTCACATATGGGTGAGAACATGGGCTTGTCATGGCCGTGCGGGGGACACAGGCGTGTGCCTGGCCATGTGAAAGCCCCTGTAGGTTCTAATTGAAAAATAAAATCCACACAAACAAGGGACATAGGTGTGTGAGACCACATGGCCTTCCCACACGGGCGTGTCCATATCCACACGGGCATGTGGCCCTGTTTGAGTAAAAATTTTATAAGTGTTCAAAAGTTTTGATTCAGTCCCGGATCACCCTATGTGTATGTTTTGGGTCTCGCGGGTCCATAATAAGGAAGTTAAGAGTTTAAATGAAAAGTTTTAAGTTAAATTGAAATTTATAGCCTGATATTATACGATGAGGTATGTTTAGTCCGGTAATTCCTCGTACTTGGTTTCGGTGCTGAATACGGGTAAGGGGTGTTACACCCAAGGTGAAAAACTGGGTCAAGGAAAGCATCTGTCAATTAATTCTTGTAAATGTGCTTTCAACTCCTTCAACTCAGTTGGAGCCATTCTATAAGGTGCTATTGATATTGGTGTTGTTCCCGGAGTAAGGTCTATAGAAAACAACACTTCTCTAATCGATGGCAAACCAAGTAATTCTTTCGCAAACACATCTAAAATCTGCACACTACCAGCACTAACTGAATCTTTGACTCAGTTACCTTTGTGTCCAACACATAAGGAAGATAAGCATCATGTCTCTTTCTGATACATTTTTGTGCTGATACTGCTGAAATCACATTAGATAACCCATCTAGTTTATCAGATTCAACATGAAATAATTCACCATCTTGACATTTCAATACAATATATTTCTGATTACAACTCACTACTTCATCATGTTGGGTTAACCAATCTATTCCCAATATCACATCAAATTTATCAAAAGGCAATAACATTAGATTAGCCAAGCAGCATTTACCCTTTACCATCAACGGACAGTTTTTACAAATTTTATCCATAATAACATATTGACCCAGGGGATTTGAAACTTCCACCACAAATTCAATGAATTCAATAGGTAGATTTTTAACAGTTACTATAGTTGTGCATATGTATGAGTGTGTGGAACTAGGATCAATTAATGCAGTAATACCAGTATCAAGTAAAGAAAAGGTAGCGGTAATGACGTCCGATGCTGAAGCATCTTCTCTGGCATGTAAAGCATATGTCCTTGCCAGAGCTTTTGCTTCAGACTTAGCTATTGAATCTTTTGTAGCACTTCGGCTACCACTAGCATTCCTAGAATGACGAGGTGGTCTGCCTCTCGAAACAGGATTTGGATTATTCAGTTTTGTAGTCTGTTTAGCATCCTTTTCAAATCTTTCTAGACAATCTTTAAGAAAATGATCAAATGAGCCACATCTATAACATGCACCACTTTTCAGACAACATTCATCATAATGAAATTTGTTGCAGTGTTTACATTTTTGCTTTGTATTTCCCACACTACCAACACTGGTCACTAAAGGTGATGAAGATATCGAATTAGAGCGTTGAGAACCTCGCTCTTTTCCAGAATACCCAGCAGAGGTAGTAAAATGATCCTGGTATCTCCTTGATTTCTTTGAAATAGATGATTGAGACTTACCAATAGGTCTTTTTCCAGAAAACTGGGCTTCTCTATTTGCTTGTTTCTTCTCTTTACTCAACTCTTTTGCTTTCTTTACTTGATCAGCTAGTGCTGCAAATTCTCTTATTTCAAGAATATCAATCAATAACTTGATATTTTTATTTAGTCCATCCTCGAAGCGTTTACACATTTCAGCTTCAATTCAAACCCATTCTTAAGCGTACTAACTCAACTGAACAAAATCCCTTTCATATTCAGAGACAGTCATATTCCCTGTTTAAGCTCTAAAAATTCCTTTCTTTTTGATCCAGAAATCTTTGACTAATGTACTTCTTTCTGAATTTCGTCTTCTGAATTTCATCTAAAAGAACTCCCAAGTAATACTTTCTCTCGGAACAACTAAAGTTATAGTTTTCCACCAATGATAAGCTGTGTCTTTTAGCAGAGATACGGCATATTTCAGGTATTCAGCTGGTGTACATGATAATTCATCTAATACCCGAATAGTATTTTCTAGCCAAAACTCGGCTCTTTCTGGATCATCTTCAATCGTAGTCATGAATTCTTTAGCCCCATACTTTCTAATTTTATCAACCGGAGCGTTTCCAATTCTAATAGTTTCAGTACCCTACGATCTCTCAAGGACAGTTTGAGGTGCAGGTGGGAGAGGTTATGGTTGTGAAACAGCTGGATTTCTTCTCAGATATTCAGCAAACCATTCATCCATAATTTCAAAGAAGGCTGCCTAAGCATTTTCACCTCGCTTGTTGTACGGAAGCTTGAGAAGCACTCTCAGCTTCCTTAGATTCAGCTCTAGCTTGGTTGGAAGGCATTTACTATATGAAGAACACATTTAAAAATGGTTAAAAGATATCACATTTTCATTAATTATATAATGGCATGTATAGCTAAACTCATGCTTGCTATGTTAGTCAGAGAATCGACTAAACCATAGCTCTGATACCAAGAAATGTAACACCACAAACCTATACCCGCTTTTGAAATAGGGTTTTAGAGCATTACCAAAACATTCAGAACATTTTTCTATTAAACTACAAAATTTACTATTTATTTATCGAGATCATCCATAATGCCCCTTGATCGGGCCCTCGAGGCCCAATACGAACATTAGAAACGAGTCGGGACTTATTTTCAACCTCTAGAAATTTTTCACAAAATTTTAAAATTTTTCCAAGGTACAAGGCTCACATGCCAGTGAGATCCAAGGGACACGCCTGCCTCAAGTCATGTCCAATTTAGGTTGCTCTCTGACTTGCACCACACGGCCATGTCACATGCCCGTGTGCTAGGTCATATGGTTAATTAATTCAATTCGAATTAGGTACAGTTTTCACACGGTCATGACACACGCTCATTTTCAAGACCGTGTCAGCCACACCTGTAACAATTCAATTTATACCTTAGTCAAAATAGTGGTTTCGGGACCACAAATTCGAGTCTGTATAATATTTTAATATTATTTTCTGTGTCTTTGATATGTGATTAAGCATGTGCTAAATTTTCGTAAGTTAATATGAGTTTAATTTCTCATAAGGATTGAATTGCATTAAATATGAAAGCTATATGCTATTTGTTAAAGTACCAATATGTTGTGGCTTTATGAAGATGAAGGATTTATATGGCAAATTAGCCATTACTATAGGTAGTGGACGGCTATGGTCCATATTAACCTTTGAAAATATGTTTTATAAGTTTATATTATAAGGGTAATTATGTCATTCATGTATTAAGTATATTATGGTTTAATAAAAGTATGAAATTATACATTTATATCATCTTTTGGCCGAATGTCTTAAAGAAAAAGAAAGAATAAAAGCTTAAGGGTTTCGGTTGGCTTTCATTTTGATTAAGGTATGAGTTTGAGTTGGTTTTTGATGATTTTTCTGTTTTTGAGATTGTTGCTTAGTCTACTATCAAGCCTATGTCTCAGTTTGATGAATTGATGTTGTTCATGAGAAATGTCATTGATGTTATGTTGAGCTTTGTGATGATTTGTGGTGTTAAATGAAAGATTTGAGCTAGATAAACATACTTTGTTCTTAAATTTTTGATGAATTTAGCTAAATAGGGCTAAATTGAGAAAAATAGTAATTTAAAGGACTAAATTACAAATTTTATGAAAAATATGGGCTTGTGTGATGTTCATAAGCATTCGACTAAGCATGGATGGGTGATGATTTTTGTGAATTTGATGTTTTGAGAAAAATGGACTAAATTGATAAATTATGCAAGTATGAGGGTTAATTTGTAAATAGCCCTAAATGTGTGTCCTTGGATTGAATTGAATGAGTTAGTGAATAAAAGAGTTAATTTTGAATATGTATAGATCAAGAACTGAGGAAATGGACTTAGATCGCGGGAAAGGGAAAGTAACCGAGTAACCGTTTCCATTTCGATAAATCAAATCCAAGGTAAGTCTCTATGCAAATAAACGTACTTGTATGAAATTGTAATTGTTCATATGATTAATGTTAATAACGAATGCTATTGAGAGGTTATGCATATGAATTCCGAGATAAGTTTGATATAGTAACAATGTTCGAGAAGTCTTGTACGAACCTAGGAATAGATAGGATTAGCTATGTCATGACATTGGTATCTGTTCTGTTTTATCATGTAAGACCATGTCAGGGACGTTGGCGTTGATATGAGCTTTACGTGTAAGACCACGTCTGAGACGTTGGCATCGATATGAGCTTTACGTGTAAGACCACGTCTGGGACGTTGGCATCGATATGAGCTTTACATGTAAGACCACGTCTGGGGCGTTGGCATTGATATGAGCTTTACATGTATGACCATGTCTGAAGCGATGGCATCAATATGAGCTTTACATGTAAGACAATTTTTGATACATCGGCATCATATTGATTTGTGTAAGACCCTGTCTGGGACAGTGGCATTGATATCTGAGTGCATATAAGACCTCGTCTGGGACGTTGGCTTTGTAAAACTATTCTGAGTTTTCTAAGCATCCTACTAGATTTCTATTGGTTCAACGGGCAAGTCTGTGATACGGATTGCAAATTCGAGCTATGATCAATTAAGTGAACGAATGTTTGTTTCAGGTACGTTTGGTATATACACAAAGTGTGTATAAAAGTGTAAGTATTTGTGTGATTTTGATTTGAAGAAATGTATGCTAAAATGTGAGAATGTGACTCTTGAAATGATGACTGTGGCAAATGTGGCCAAAAGTATGAATCAAAGCATATATGTGATAGTTTGTTAAGTGAATGAGATGTGCCAATGTATCTAATTGCATATATGCCTTCCATGCTAAGTTTGTTTGTATATTGACTTACTAAGCTTTTGGAAAGCTTACTATGTGTGTGTTTTCTCTTTTTTATAGGTCGTCAAAGCCACTGAAGGCTGGGGACCGCCAAGGATCGTCATCACATTACTAAATTCTTTTTGGTACACTTTGAAAATGTATATAGTTAGATATGGCATGTATAGGCTAGTTTTTTATATAAGTTTGTTATATGAACATAGCCATGTGGTTTGGCTAGTTATGAGTTGATAATTTGCTTAAATGATTGTGATATATGATGCATTTCTTAGTATGGTTGAAGCACTTGGAAATGTTCAAGTTTTGAGTAGGCAAATGAATGAATTATGTTTGTGATGAGATGAGTTTTAGTCTTGAAATTCTCATGGTTGGAATTGGTATTGAATGCATGGTTTTAATGGTTATTGTGGAATGTTCTTGGTTTCCAATTAGGCATGAGATGTCCCGATGATGTTGCTTGTAGGTATGACCCAAGTGGGTAGTATTTTGGCCTTGCAAATGGCCTATTTTTTTCACACGATTAAGGCACACGGCCATGCCTAGTGACTGTGGGGTAAAGTCAGTAGTGAGCATAAAAGCACATGGCCATGGTACACGGGCATGCCTAGTAGCCGTGCGAGAAAGTTAGTATATAGACTTTTAGTACATGGCCTTAGTTCATGGGGGTGCTTGGTATCCATGTGGTTTTGGCAGGATCGACCACGGCCAAGGTACACGGCGTGCTTGGTGGTCGTGGTGCTAAGTCAGTTTCAACCACGAGAAGAACACATGGGTGTGCCTAGCAGTCGTGGAGGGCACACGGTTTGCTCCCACGGGCGTGTATCCCATGTATTTTAGAAAAGTTTTTAAGTTTCTGAGAACTTCTGTATATGTTTCGTTTTAGTCCCAACCTGGGTTATAAGCATGTTTAAGGTCTCGTTGACCTATTTAAGGGACATTGTGTGTATGATTGATGAATGAAATGTTATGAAAGTTTTGATATATCCGGTAATGCCTTTAATCCAAGTCCGGTGATGGATATGGGTTAGGGGTGTTACATTTGGTTGGTATCAGAGCTACGATTTAGTCGATTCTCGGACTAACGTAGCGTGTCAGAGTCTAGCTATACATGCCATATGTCTAAAATGTGATAGTGTGATGAATCCTAACGTATAAAATATGATTTTCAGATAGTAATAGATCCGAAAGAGTCAGAATGACGACGTAGAAAGTAATGCGCCGCTTGGTACAAGGGACAAGGCCTTCGATCCGAGACCGCTACTTAATGGTTAAGAGGAGAAGCTAAACAAGCTTTCTTCCAAATGATGAGTGAATGGTTCACTCAATTCATAAGGAATAACCCGACTGTTTCGCTTACAAACCCCGTCCCCAATTAATCCCCTCGACGCCCGATATACCTCCGATCGCAAATCAACTGTGGAATAAGCCTCCGATTGACAAGATTCATAAGTATAGGGCCGAAGAATTTCGGGCTACTAATGGTGATGATGCTGAAAAGGCCGAGTTCTGGATTGAAAATACTATCCAAGTATTTGACGAAATGTCTTTGACTCCGGAAGAGTGCATAAAATGTGTAGTATCATTACTCTAAGATGCAACTTATAAATGGTGGAAAACTCTTATTTCTATTGTTCCAAAGAGCGAGTTACATGAGACTTCTTTCAGATCGAGTTCTGGAAGAAATATATCAGTGAGAGATTCGTTGATCAGCAATGAAAGGAATTTCTGGAACTTAAATAGGGTCGAATGAATGTTTCTGAGCATGAATGAGAGTTCGTGAGACTAAGTCAATATGCCCGAGAGTGTATATCATCTGAAGCTATAATGTGCAAAAGAATTGAAGACGGTCTTAATGAAGATATTTGTTTTCTAGTCGGGTGATCGTTGTTTTGTCAAGTTTTAAAATTTATAAAAAGAATGATCCAACCTGGAAACTAACTCTGACAACAATTTAAGGCAAGTGCACCAATCGAACAATAGTATAGCTTAGGTAAGACCGGATTGTCAAACCCAAAGGAACTAAAAGTACTAATACTAACCTTCTTTATATTATTTAGCCTAAATTAAGTGAAGTTGTTTGTTTAATCTAAAACTAACTGACTATTAAGCTAAAGATGCAAAGACAAAAAGAATGAATTGGGGAAATACTGTAGGGAAAACTCAATTGATTAAGACGATACCCTTAGGAAGAATCTATCTAGACTTCACTTGTTATTTAACACTAAACCAGACGATTTATTCACTTGATTTGATCCATAGGATTCCCTAATTTATATTAAACCCTCTCTTAAGGTGAATAACGTCTAACCCTATGTTGATTAATTGAAATCTCTTTCTAATTAAAACCCCTAGAATCGCATTAACTCGATCTATGGACTCCCATATTAGGTTTCACCCTAATCCGCAAAATCTCGCCACCCTATCTCTAGGCGCATGATCAACTCTACTTAATTATACTAGATCTACTCTTAGGCGTGGACTTTTGCTCCACCACCTAAGCACATTCAACTTGAATCAATATCCCGAAAATATTAACACAAGAATTAAGCTCACATAATTAAGAACAAATCAAGTATTTATCATATAGTTCAGAAAACAATAACAAGATTAGTCTTAGGTTTCATCCCCTTCAGGTATCTGAAGGGTTTAGTTCAAAACAATGGAAAACATCTCAGAAGAAAAGATAAAACAAAACATAAGAAATCTCTAAAATCCCCTGAAGGAATTGAAGGAAAGATCCGCCGTCTTGAGTATAATTTCGGCTTCCTGAGATGGATCAACTGGCTATCTTCGAGTGATTCCCACAACTCTGACCTTTCTGGCTTAGCTCCTTTGCCTAGCTCATTAGCTCCGTGAAGGTTTCGCCAACTCCCAAAGTAAGTTGCCCCCTAGGTTGTTTATATAGACTTTGAGATGCTTTACTTGGCCCCTACATATCCTAATTCAAGTAGAATTCCTACTAGGCTATTTGAATAAGCTTTAGAATGTGTTTTTTTGCCTTTAAGTACCCTATTCCGAATGAAATTGCTCTTTCTCTCGGGGGACACACCCTAGGCACACGCCTGCAGTGTTTTCGTGGCTGTGCCGTGTGCAAGCCTGTTGATGAGGTACGGCCGTGTGAATCATGGTCAGGCCGTGTTCGGACTTCTCTTAAGAGGCACGACAGTGTGCTTAAGTCCAGGCCCTACCGATTTCGTGATATGGCCCATTTGGTTCATTTTAGGCCCGTTTCTCATTCTTTTCATCCTCCGATGCTTTTTTGAGTATAAAACATGAAAAGAAAGGATTAATAGCACTTTTTACATAAATCAAGGAATAAATCATCCAAAAGTATGCTAAATGTGGGATTAAAATATGTTACTTTTACAGTTTATCAAATACCCCCACACTTAAGCTTTTGCTTGTCCTCAAGCAAAATTCTCAACTTACAATTAAAACGAACTTTTTCACAATTCATAATTTTCATTAACAATGCCTCATCATAATTCATAGATAATTTATGCATTGATAATATACCTCAAAGAGTCCTAAAGATTCAAACAATTCTAAGTCATATATTTGTAGCATGAAAACATATGTGTTTCCCCTTATCTAAATGATTACCTTTGATTTAAAATTGACAAAGATTGACATCCTCACAAAAGGTTCACTCAAATCACTTGAAGTGTTTAAGGTCCAGGAAAAGAGCACTCATAAGTCTAACCTGAAAAGTTAATCCCATAGGCTTGCCTGAAAATCAAATCTCCACCACTGTAATATGAGATGATACACAAATCAAAAGGTCTTTAACAGGGTTGTGACGGGCTTAGGTTAAAGGTGTGGATAAAGGCTGAATTGGAAGATTAAAATCGAGATTGAATTGACAAGTTACCTAACTTTAGAAAAAGAACTGAACTAATAATTTGAATAATTATATCTCATGAAGATTTAAAATACTAATAATACGAGCTTCTTCTTCAAGATGTTGAATTTAAACATACAAGCTCTTAGAACATAGAACTAATAATGAATATACTTCTTTTTTTTTTTAAACAACAAATCAATAAATCAATAATATAAGAAAGAACTTTATCAACTGAAATAAGGTAATTCAAAGAATCGATTAAATCAATTCTCGATAGAAGGGTAGTCAAAGGAATGGTGATAACAAATACGAAGCGGGTTTTGGGTTAATATTAGTGGGTAAATTAATAAAAGGGTTGTTAGGATCAAAGAGGTTCACTAGGGTTAATTGTGAAGGTAGGATTTTAGTGGAGTGAATGGGTTAAAACCTAGGTGCCTTTATCATCTCAAGATATCAAATCAAAATGTGGTCTTGACATGTATAATCGAGGCAAGTTCTAGAATAACAATTCAGTGTTGACACACTCATAATCAATAAAGTGAGCATGAAAAGAATATATACTCTATAAGGCTCAAAATCTCACAAAATTATTGGTTTTTATATCAATCCTCAGTAAATTTCAAACTTCAAGGTAATATTCAAATCGGTTCAACAACCTAGAAAATTTTTATTCTTGAAAAATAGACTTATCATGCTTGATTCTCTAGTATCTTAAAGTTTAAATCATCAATGCACAATTAAATATGACTTAATCTAAGACATATCAATAAGAATCATAAATCATCAGAAATTTCATCCTAATTAGTAATATGAGGAAATTACTTAAGAACTAGATATAATTCAGGGATTTGAGAATAATGCAAAAAGTTAGGCACTTTTACCCCCCACACTTAATATGTACATTGCCCTCAATGTACAAAGATAGATAAATATTTATGTGATACTGAAATCAAAAGAAAAGGGGAGAAGTGACACTTCCTGAATTTTGGATGGATTCATTGAGTTGGTAGAGGTCATGGTGACAGATGACTTATGTAGTAGTGAATTACTCCTAATGATTTGTTCGTTATTTGGAGTGTCCTAATTGAAACTGCAAAGTCATCTTGGTTGTGGGATTTAAATAGATGTGTGTTAGGCATACTCGAAGGTTTAGATAACCAATGATAAAATATTAGAATTTTGAAATAAAAGTTTTGAAATATAAAATGCAACAAGTGTAAATAAAAATAGAAATTAAAACTCAGAACTAAAAAATAAAGGAAAGAAAACTAAAAATAATTATTATAAAAGGACTCAGATGTTCTCATCTTTTACTGGGTCCTACGGAGGTGGTGGTGATGATATACGAAAATGATGGCAGATCTGCTGAAGGGTGGCCTCGATACCGTTAAATCGTCGAGCGGTGTTGTCGAATTATTGCGTACAATACTGCTCGAACTGAGTGAGGCGTGCAGAAATGTCTGACAGTGAAGCTGCTGCATGGGAGGGCCGCTGGCTCGAGGGTGGTGCCTCTTGTGGGACATCGTCAGTAATGTCCTCGGGCTCCTCCTCGTCAGTGGAGTGGGCTAATCGGTACTGAGGAGGGTCAGTCCCATGATAATATTTAATCATCCTCATGTACAGCATCGTCTGGATGCCCTGAGGTGCCATCTGCCCAATCATTGTGAGGGAGGATCTATGGGCGTCGGTGTTAAGAAGGCTGAAGTGTCGAGCTAACCGTGTGATATACGGGCCCATCGATAGGATCCCCCTCCTGTGTAGCTCTTTCTGGTGTTGAATTGCATGGGCTATGAAATATGCAAGATCAAACACGTACCCGTTTGACATGCACCACAGGTAATAGGCGTCGTGAGTATTGACAACGCTAGTGCTTTCTCATCGACCTATAAGAGTATGGGTTAGAAGGGCGAGTATGTACCTCAGGGATGGTACAAAGGCCGTTGCTTTGGAGCGGCTAGGGTCATAGTTCAAATTGTTGGGAGCGATGCTGTACCAACAGCATGTGGGGGTTTTGTGGATCTTGCGAGCAAGCTCCGAGAGGTCATGCTCTGTGAACTCATCGGTATACAGCCTCAATGCCACTCCAAATTGTGGTACATTGAATTTATGGATAATGCTTCCAAGTCTTAATTGGATCGTACCCGGGTCATCGTGTTGGGACATCACTGTTTGGAGATGGAATGTCAAGCAGAACTCCAAAGTGAGTTCTAAGTAGGTAGGCTCGATGATGTTGAAGAACTAGTTCCAATGGTCAGTAGACAGTAAAGCCCTTACATCGTCGGCTAGTTGGACTTGTTCCAATACTGCCCAATCAATACATCTTCCTGTGCCCAGTGGTCGTGCCCAAAGTTGTTTGTAGCGATCCTCTTGAATACCCAGAGGAAAATGTAAGAATGGGTGGCGTATTTCCGTGGTTGCGCTGGCGGATGATGAACCGGACCCTTTCCATTTTTTGGAGGACGGTACTGCAATTTTCTTGCCTCTGGAGGATGACATTGTACCTGAAAATAGTTTGTATTCACGTAATAAATCAAGTACTTTTATCAAAATCTGAAATATTTACGATTTTTTAGCCATGATCAACCAATTTGCCAGTTATGAATTCTATCCAATTCGAATCAATTATTAAAGAAAAATACTTAATAAAGCAATCAAATGAATTCTTAAAATTTCAAATAATTAAACTTAATACTAATAGGCAAGGGAGACTAAATAATACGGAATTTTAAATGGTTAATTAGTTCTAAAATATAAGAAATTATTCAAAAAGAAATCATACTAATAGTAAAAGAAAAGAAACTAAGTAATATGCAATGTTATTCAAACAATAGTTAAATATATGAAATAGGGAAGGTGACCAGCAGTGTTTTAAGGTGTGTGGCATTGTGAACGACGGAGCACGGTCGTGTATGGTGGCACACGATCGTGTACTGTAATTTTCCTGGGCAACACGGCAGTGGCGAAGGAGTGGGATCCTGTTTGGCACGGTCGTGTCTTCGGTTTTGTATGGTTTTCTTTGAGAGGATGGATGATGGAGGGGTTTTGGGGGTTAAAATGTGGGTGATTTTGATATGGTGGCCGGAATAGGGAGGAAGGGGATTGAGAGAATTGGTTAGGGTTGGGTTTTGGGGAAGATGAGAGTTCAGGTTGTTTAAATAGGGGTGGGAGCACGGGCAGGTGCCATGCCCGTGTTCAATTTTAATCAGCTCGCATGCTTCGTGATTTTAAATTTTGGGTGCATTCAGGGTATTTGGCCGCGGCCGTGGCCAAGGTGCCACGCCCGCGTTCTTCTTCCCACAGTTTGTTTAGTATGACCGTGTTTAGCCCGTGTTCGATAAGTCAGTATAGTCCATAGTTGTAAGGCACGGGCGTGTTCTGCCCGTGGTTGGCAAGTCAGTATAGTCCATGGTCATAAGGCATGGCCGTGTCCTACCCGTGTTTAGGAAAAATTTACCTCTTGTCGTGCAAGGCTACAAGTACGCCCATTTTTCATCCTATTGCTTCCACACGACCATGGGCACGCCCGTGTGCTAGGCCGTGTGGTCTGAAAACCTACGCTTAGTTGAATTAGTATGAAGTTAGATGCTATCAATTAAAAGTATAACATCAATGGAGTTGGTGCTCGGGTTGCCTCCCGAGAAGCTCTCGTTTAAAGTCCTAAGCTAGACTTACCCTATTTTCATTTCTAAAAGAAGGCTCACAGAGTTGAAGCTCCTCTCTCATATCCCTAAAATCTTCACCATTATAAATTTTGAGTCAGTGACCATTTACCTTGAATGTCCCCTTAGTGGGGTGAGTTACCTCGATTGTGCCATAGGAAAAAATTGTTTTGATCATGAATAGACTTGACCATCTTGATTTCAGTTTCCCAGGAAGCAGTTTAAGCCTTGAGTTGTATAACAAGACCAAGTCCCCTACTTCGAATTGTTTTGATTTCTTTAAACGAGCATCATGGCATCGCTTTGTTGCTTCCTTGTAAATTTTTGAGTTCTTATAAGCATCATCTCTCCATTCGTCTAGCTCGTTCATTTGCATCATTCTTTTCTCTCTTGCAGTTTTAAGATCGTAATTTAAGAATTTTATAGCCCAAAAAGCTTTGTGTTCTAACTCAAATGGCAAATGACAACTTTTCCCGTAGATAAGTTTGTATGGGGATGTCCCTAGGGGGTTTTAAATGTTGTTCTATAGGCCCATAGGGCATCATCTACTTTTAATGCCCAATCTTTTCTGTTTGATTCAACCGTTTTTTCTAGAATGCATTTAAGTTCTCGGTTCGCTAATTCTACTTGCCCACTAGTTTGAGGGTGATATGGGGTAGCTATTCTATGGTGTACTCCATATATTTTTAAGACTTTATCAAATTCAGTATTACAAAAATGAGTACCCCTATCACTAATACTGGCTCTAGGTGTTCCAAATCGAGAGAACAGTTTCTTAAGAAATTTGACTACTACTATGGCATTATTTGTAGGTAAAGCTTCAGCTTCCACCCATTTTGACATGTATTCAACGGCCACTAAGATGTATTTATTTCCTAAGGAACTAGGGAATGGACCCATAATATCAATACCCCATACATCGAATATTTCATATGATAACATTTATGTTTGAGGCATTTCATCATGTTTAGAAATATTACCTGTTCTTTGGCATTTATCACATGAAATAACATACCTGTTGGCATCTTTAAATAGAGTGGGCCAATAAAACCCGATTCGAGTATTTTGTGTGCTGTCTTGATACCACTGTAGTGTCCTCCTAAAGGTCCGGAGTGGTAGTGTTCTAGGATTTTGCTTGCTTCTTCCTTTGTAATGCATCTTCGAATCACCTGATCTGCACATATACGGAAAAGGAAGGGATCCTCCGAAAAATAGTTTTTCACATCAGAAAAGAATCGCTTCTTTTGATGATGTGTTAGCCTTTTCGGTAGGATGTTAGCAGCTAAAAAAATCACAATATCTACAAACCAAGGCACCTCACAGTTGGTTATGAAGAATAGTTGTTCTGCAGGGAACGAGTCGTTTATCTCTATCTCTTCACGTTCCTTTATGTGAGGATTTTCAAGTCTAGATAGGTGGTCTACTGCAAGATTTTCAGCTCCTTTGTTATCTTGAATTTCCAAATCGAATTCCTGCAAAAGTAAAATCCATCTTATGAGTCGAGGTTTTGCATCAGGTTTAGTTAAGAGATAACGAAGAGCGGAGTGGTCCGTGTACATGACAACTTTAGATAATATTAAATACTGTCTGAATTTATCAAATGCAAAGACCACAGCTAATATTTATTTTTCAGTGGTGGTATAATTTTCTTGTGCGGCCATTAATGTCTTGCTGGCGTAATAGATTGGCTGAAAGTGCTTGTCTCTTCGCTGTCCTAGAACTGCTCCTACTGCATAGTCACTTGCATCACACATTAGTTCAAAAGGGAGATTCCAATCATGGGCAATTATAATTGGGGCGTTTGTTAATTTCTCTTTAAGGATATTAAATGCATCTAAACATTCTTGATCAAAGTTAAAGGGTGCATCTTTTTCCAGCAATTTTGTTAGAGGCTTAGTTATTTTAGAAAAATCTTTAATAAATCTTCTATAAAATCTTGCATGTCCTAAAAAGCTTCTGATAGCCTTAACTGAGCTAGGAGGAGGTAATTTTTCTATGGTTTCGACTTTTGCTTTATCTACCTCGATTCCCTTACTAGAAATTTTATGTCCCAATACAATTCCCTCTTGTACCATAAAGTGGCATTTTTCCAATTTAAAATAAGGTTTGTTTCCTCACATCTCATTAAAACTTGTTTTAAATTTTTAAGGAAAAGATGGAAAGAATTATCGAATACTGAGAAATCGTCTATAAATACCTCCATAATGTCTTCCACAAGTTCGTCAAAGCTTACCAGCATGCAATGCTGAAAAGTAGCAGGAGCATTACACAATCCAAAAGGCATTCTATGATAAGCAAATGTACCGTATGGGCATGTGAATGTCGTCTTCTCTTAATCTTCAAGTGCTATTGGGATTTGGAAATAGCCAGAGAGTCCATCTAGGAAGCAATAGTACATATATCCAGATAACCTTTCTAGCATTTGATCAATGAATGGAAAAGGAAAGTGATCTTTCCTAGTGGCATCATTCAGCTTACTGTAATCAATGCAAACTCTCCAACATGTGACCTGTTCTGGTGGGAATTAGTTCATTCTTTTCGTTGGCTACCACCATCATGCCTCCTTTCTTTGGAACAACCTGCACAGGACTTACCCAATTGTTGTCAAAAATAGGATAAATTATTCCAGCATCTAGAAGTTTAATTACCTCAACTTTCACAACTTCTTTTACGTTGGGATTCAATCGTCTTTGAGGTTGCACACATGGCTTGTATTCCTCTTCCATTAGAATTTTGTGGGTGCAAAACGATGGGCTTATTTCCTTAATGGCAGAGAGTTTCCAAGGTATGGCTCTTTTATGTTCTCTTAGTATCTGTAGCAACTCCTCTTTCTCCTTGGGTTCTAGTTCTAAAGAGATAATTACTGGTTACGTAGAATTTTCCCCCAGGAATGCATATTCTAAGTGTTTCGAAACTATTTTAATTCTAATTTGGGTGGCTCATCAATAGAAGGCTTTTGTTTTAGATCGTCATCGATTTCAATGCTTTCTTTTTTCATATGTCTAGATGAAGATGTATTCCAATTTAGCTCGTCGACTTCATCTTCTCCCCCTTCTTATTGAGTAGGGCACAGTTCCATCATGTCATTATGTATGATTTCCTGTAATGAGTTTTGAATGATATGATCAGTAGTATCAACAAAAAAACAGGAATCATCTTGTTCTCTAGAATATCGCATGGCATCATAAATTTGAAAAATAATTTCCTCATCGCCTATTCTTAATGCAAGCTTACCATCACCTACATCGATAACAGCCCTAGCAGTAGCTAAAAAAGGGCACCCTAAAATTAAAGGAACTTCAATGTCATCATCCATGTCAAGCACAACAAAATCAACAGGGAAAATAAATTTATCAATTTTTACTAAGATGTCTTCAATAACTCATCAGGATATTTAATGGATCTGTCGACTAATTGAATACTCATCCTAGTGGGTTTTGGTTCCCCAAGATCTAGTTGTTTAAACATTTTGTAAGGCATTAAATTAATGCTGGCACCTAGATCAACTAATGCTTTCTTAATATTTAAATTACCAATTAAACAGGGAATAGTAAAACTTCCTTGGTCGGTTAATTTTGTTGGAAGCTTGTTTTAGAGGATGGCTGAACATTCTTTATTAAGCTCCACTGTTGATACTTCTTCAAGCTTCCTTTTATTCGTTAGGAGTTCCTTTAAGAGTTTTGCGTACGTCGGCATCTGTGAAATGGCTTCAACAAAAGGTAAGTTAATATGTATATGTTTAAAAATTACGAGAAACTTCCGTATTAGGCATCTAATCGTTCTTTCTTCAACTTTGCCGGATATGGGATTGGTGGTTTACTTTCTTTGCGTACTGGAGTTATATCCTTAACTCCCTCATCCTTTGCTTTGTTATGTCGTGTGGTATTTTTCTTTTTGGTTCGACTAACTCCTTTCCACTTCTCAGTGTAACTGCCTTTACCTATTCTATTCCTTTAGAAAAAATTTCTGATTGGAGTTCAAAAACTATCTTAGTAAGTTGTCCAACTAACTATGTAATTTCCCCGACTGACTTAGTAAGTTCCTCGACTTGGTTTTTGATCCCTTCCATTGATGTTTGTTGATTTTTAAGTGTTCCTTTAGTGTCTTAGATACGATTTTTTGTGGCTGCCATGAATTTTGTCAACATCTCTTCGAGGTTCGGCCTCTTTTCTTATGGATATGGCTGATTTTGGAAATTTTGCGGAGGTTGTTGTCTTTGATTTCCTTGGTTTCCTTGACCTCCCCATGAAAAATATGGATGGTTCCTTCAACCTGGATTATAGGTATTACTATAAGGGTTATTATTAGATCTGAAATTATTACCTATATAGTTCATTTGTTCGCTTTTGTGCTGGTTGGTAGGGTGGGTACTCAGATTCGCCACGCCCACTTGCGTCGCCTTTGTACATTGGATGTACTTGCGAAGAACACAAACTATCAAGCTTTTTATTCATCATCTCTACATGCGTTGATAGCATTGTTACTGCGTCGAGGTTGAAAACTTCTGCTGATTTTGTTGGTTTTGTCCTTGTAACCTACCACTAATAGTTATTCAGTGACATCTCTTCAATAAACTCATAGGTTGCCTCAGGAGTTCTGTTATTCAGGGTTCCACCGACGGCTAAATTAATTAGTTACCTCGTTGAGGGGTTTACTCCGTTAAAGAAAGTTTAGAATTGGAGCCATAAGGGTAAACCATGGTGGTGACACCTTCTCAAGAGATCCTCGTATCTTTCCCATGCGTCGTATAATGTCTCTAAATCCATCTGCACAAAAGAAGAGATATCATTCAGTAATTTGGCTGTTTTGGCTGGTGGAAATATTTTAATAAAAAATTTTTGGTCATTTGATCCCATGTGGTGATTGACCCTCGTGGTAACAAGTTCAACTACTGCTTGGCTTTATTCTTTAATGAAAAGACAAATAACCGAAGACGTATGGCATCATCAGAAATGCCATTTATTTTGAACGTATTACAGAACTCTAAAAAATTAGCTATATGAGTATTTGGGTCTTCATCCTGCAAACGATCAAATTGAACAAATTGTTGAATCATTTGTATAGTGTTAGGCTTTAATTCAAAATTATTAACAGCTATAGCAGGCCTAACAATACTAGATTCTACTCCTGTTAAATGAGGTTTTGCATAGTCATACATAGTACGTGGAGCATTGTTTTCTGCCACATCTTGTGGTGGTGGATTATTCTCGTCCATCCTTCATGAGATTGGATCGCCTTCTCGCTCTTCTTCGTGTAATTTAGGGTTCACCTAATTTCTCTCGCAATTCTCATGAGCGGTAGCTTCAATATCACCGTCATATACTTGTGGTCTTTCGGGTTCCTTCTAGTCATAAACTAGAGGTACCTGTGTTGGAAAAGGAAGAAAGAAAATTTAGCAAGGTTAAAACTAAAATTAAAATAAAATAAAAAATAAATTGCGAAAAATAAAAATAATGGCTAAAGTAATAAAAATAGGGCTTTCTTAATATTTTAGTTCCCCGGCAACGGTGCCAAAAACATGATCGTTATTTTGTCGAGTTTTAAAATTTATAAAAAGAATGATCCAACCTGGAAACTAACTTTGACAACGATTTAAGGCAAGTGTACCTATCGAATAGTAGTATAGCTTAGGCAAGACCGGATTGTCGAACCCAAAGGAACTAAAAGTACTAATACTAACCTTCTTTCTATTATTTAGCCTAAATTAAGTAAAGTTGTTTGTTTAATCTAAAACTAACTGACTATTAAGCTAAAGATGTAAAGACAAAAAGAATGAATTGGGGAAATACTGTAGGGAAAACTCAGTTGATTAAGACGATACCCTTAGGAAGAATCCACCTAGACTTCACTTGTTATCTAACACTGAATCGATTTATTTATTCACTTGACTTGATCCATAGGATTCCCTAATTTATATTAAATCCTCTCTTGAGGTGAATAACGTCTAACCCTATGTTGACTAATTGAAATCTCTTTCTAATTAAAACCCCTAGAATCGCATTAACTCGATCTATGGACTCTCATATTTGGTTTCACCCTATCCGATAAAATCTCATCACCCTATCTCTAGGCGCGCGATCAACTCTGCTTAATTATACTAGATCTACTCTTAGGCAGGGACTTTTACTCCACCACCTAAGCATATTCAACTTGAATCAATATCTCGAAAATATTAACACAAGAATTAAGCTCACATAATTAAGAACAAATCAAGTATTTATCATATAGCTCAGAAAACAATAACAAGATCCGTCTTAGGTTTCATCCCCTTCAGGTATCTGAAGGGTGTAGTTCACAACAATGGAAAACATCTCAGAAGAAAAGATAAAACAAAACATAAGAAATCTCTAAAACCCTCTGAAGGAATTGAAGGAGAGATCCACCGTCTTGAGTATAATTTCGGCTTCCTGAGATGGATCAGCTAGCTATCTTCGAGTGATTCCCACAACTCTGACCTTTCTGGCTTAACTCCTTTGCCTAGCTCCGCTAGCTCAGGTAAAAGGTTTCTGCCGAACTCCTCGCTTAAGTTGCCCCCTAGGGTGTTTATATAGACTTTGAGATGCTTTACTTGGCCCCTACATATCCTAATTCAAGTAGAATTCCTACTAGGCTATTTGAATAGGCTTTGGAATGTGTTTTTTTGCCTCTAAGTACCCTATTCCGAGTGAAATTGCTCTTTCTACTGTAGGGACACACCCTAGGGCACACGCCTGTGTTTCATGGCCAGGCTGTGTGCAAGCCTATTGATGAGGTACGGCATGTGAATCATGGTCAGGTCGTGTTCAGACTTCTCTTAAGAGGCACGGCCGTGTTGGCTTAAGTCTAGGCCCTACCGATTTCGTGATATGGCCCATTTGGTTCGTTTTAGGCCCGTTTCTCATTCTTTTCATCCTCCGGTGCTTTCTTAGTATAAAACATGAAAAGAAAGGATTAATAGCACCTTTTTACATAAATCAAGGAATAAATCATCCAAAAGTATGCTAAATGTGGGATTAAAATATGTTACTTTTACAGTTTATCAAATAACCCCACACTTAAGCTTTTGCTTGTCCTCAAGCAAAATTCTCAACTTACAATGAAAACAAACTTTTTCACAATTCATAATTTTCATTAACAATGCCTCATCATAATTTATAGATAATTTATACTTTGATAATTTACCTCAAAGAGTCCTAAAGATTCAAACAATTCTAAGTCATATATTTGTAGCACGAAAACATAGGTGTTTCCCCTTATCTAAATGATTACCTTTAATTTAAAATCGACAAGGATTGACATCTTCACAAAAGATTCACTCAAATCACTCGAAGTGTTTAAGATCTAGGAAAAGAGCACTCATAAGTCTAACCTGAAAAGTTAATCCCATAGGCTTGCCTGAAAATCTAAAACAAATTGACTACTAAGCTCAAGATGCAAAGACAAAAAGAATGAATTGGGGAAATACTGTAGGGAAAACTCAGTTGGTTAAGACGATACCCTTAGGAAGAATCCACCTAGACTTCACTTGTTATCCAACACTGAACCAGATGATTTATTCACTTGACTTGATCCATAGGATTCCCTAATTTATACTAAACCCTCTATTGAGGTGAATAACGTCTAACCCTATGTTGATTAATTGAAATCTCTTTCTAATTAAAACCCCTATAATTGCATTAACTCGATCTATGGACTCCCATATTAGGTTTCACCCTAATCCGGCAAAATCTCGTCACCCTATCTTTAGGCACGCGATCAATTCTGCTTAATTATACTAGATCTACTCTTAGGCAGGGACTTTTGCTCCACCACCTAAGCACATTCAACTTGAATCAATATCCCGAAAATATTAACACAAGAATTAAGCTCACATAATTAAGAACAAATTAAGTATTTATCATATAGTTCAGAAAACAATAACAAGATCCGTTTTAGGTTTCATCCCCTTCAGGTATCTAAAGGGTTTAGTTCACAACAATGGAAAACATCTCAGAAGAAAAGATAAAACAAAACATAAGAAATCTCCAAAACCCCCTGAAGGAATTGAAAGAGAGATCTACCATCTTGAGTATAATTTCAACTTCTTGAGATGGATCAACTAGCTATCTTCGAGTGATTCCCATAACTCTGACCTTTCTGGTTTGGCTTCTTGGTGTAGCTCCGCTAGCTCCGGCAGAAGGTTTCTGCCAAACTCCCCGTTTAAGTTGCCTCTTAGAGTGTTTATATAGACTTTGAGATGCTTTACTTGGCCCCTACATATCCTAATTCAAGTAGAATTCCTACTAAGGTGTTTGAATAGGCTTTGGAATGTGTTTCTTTGCCTCTAAGTACCCTATTCCGAATGAAATTGCTCTTTCTACTGTAGGGACACGCCCTAGGGCACACGCCCGTGTGTTTCATGGCTAGGCCGTGTGCAAGCCTGTTGATGAGGTACGGCCGTGTGAATCATGGTCAGGCTATGTTTGGACTTCTCTTAAGAGGCACGACCGTGTGGGCTTAAGTCCAGGCCGTGCCAATTTCGTGATATGGCAAATTTGGTCCATTTTAGGCCCGTTTCTCATTCTTTTCATCCACCGGTGCTTTCCTGAGTATAAAACATGAAAAGAAAGGATTAAGAGCACCTTTTTACATAAATCAATGAATAAATCATCCAAAAGTATGCTAAATGTGGGATTAAAATATGTTACTTTTACGGTTTATCATCAGGATCTTAGAAATGAAGGAGTTTGTTGTACTCGTTGATCGAGCATGCAAAGCTAAAGCACTCGGGAAAGATAAAAGAAAAGTTAATTTTGAAGCTAGAGATATGAGAAAGAGATATCCAAGCAAGTCATTTCAGTCTTCTTCGAAGAGATTCAGAGATGATCAAATTCGTTTAAGAGACAATGTGGGACATTCGAATAGAAATCAAGCTAGATCACAAATGAGTTCCAAAACTCCAGCAACTTCAGTGGCCAGTGTTGGTAATGTCCGGACTGAGAGTCCTAAATGTAAACATTGTGGAAAAAGGCATCTGGGAAGCTGTAGATTAAATGATAGAGCTTGCTTCAGATGTGGATCCTTGATCATTTCATCCGTGATTGTACTAAGTCTGTCGAGCCAGAGATTGTTCAGAATCTGAGATTTGATAATACACCTATGAGAGGTAGACCTCCAAAGAATGTAAGAAATGTTAGTGGTAGTCAGAGGACTACGAGAGATACTATTGTAAGATCTGAAACTAGAGCGCCTGGCAGAGCGTATACTATTTGAGCTCGTGAGGAAGCTTCATCACCTGATGTTATAATGGGTACTTTTACACTTTATGATACTTTTGTGATTACATTGATAGACCCTAGTTCTGCGCATTCATATATATGCATGAATTTAGTATACAGTAAGACTTTGCCTGGAGAGTCTACTGAGTTTGCTATAAAAGTATCAAACCCCTTAGGTAAAAGTGTTTTGGTTGATAAAGTATGCAAGAACTGTTCGTTAATGTTTAGAGATATCCGTTTCCCTTCTGATCTATGCTTTTGCCATTTGATGAGTTTGATACTATTTTGGGTATGGACTGGTTGTCTTTGCATGATGCTGTTATGAACTACAAAAGAAAGACTATAGATTTGAGATGTTTGAAAAATGAAATTGTGCGGGTTAAGTCTAATCATTTGAATGGATTTTTCTGTTGTGATATCGATATTGAAAGCTCAGAGTTATGTGAAAAAGGGATATAAGGCATATTTTGCTTATGTAATTGATTCGAAAATGTCTGAAAAGAAAATTGAGTCAGCACATATTGTCTGCGAGTTTTCTAATGTGTTCCCTGAAGAGTTACCGGGTTTGCCTCCGATTCGTGAAGTCGAGTTTGGTATTGAGTTGTTACCTGGTACGACATCGATTTTGATAGCTCCATATAGAATGGCACCATCAGAATTGAAAGAGTTAAAGTCACAATTGCAAGAGTTGACTGATAGAGGGTTCGCTAGACCGAGTTTCTCGCCTTGGGGTACTCTATTTTTGTTTGTGAAAAAGAATGATGGTATGATGAGAATGTGTATTGATTATTGTCAGTTGAATAAGGTGACAATAAAGAATAAATATCTGTTACCCAGAATTGATGACTTATTTGATCAGTTAAAAGGGGCTACTGTTAGGGGTGAGCATTCGATCGAATCGAATCGGATCGAATCGAAAAATTTCGAGTTAATCGAGTTTTCAAATCGTATTTTATCATCCTAACTTAATTTGAAATTTTTTCGAATCGAGTCGAGTGAGACGAAATTCGAATCGAATCGAATCGAATATATTTGTTCGAGTTAAATTTTAAAAAAATAACTTTAGTGTTGTTTATTTTTATGTAATTTTTTAAAAAATAATTTTCTTTAAATTTTTAAAACATGATCATACAATAAAAAATTGAGGTAAATAAGTGAATAAATAAAATCTTAAAATTTAAAAAATTAAAAATTGATTTGGGGGTTTAATTTGGGGAGAAAGAGGAATTGGGTTGGGAACTTAGGATTTAGGGAAAAAATTTGGGTGAAAATGATGGGCTTGGGGAGAAATGGGTAAAAGCCTAAAATTTAAAAAATAAAAAATATAGTTTATATTCGGTTTATTCAATTATTCAATTATTCAATTTGAAAATTCAACTCGATTCGAACTCGAAATTCGAAACTCAAAATTCGAGTTGATTCGATTTACTCGATTAACTCGATTAACTCGATTCGAATAATTCGAAATTCAAATTTTTTTTCGAATTTTTCGAATCAAATCGAGTTTTGCTCACCCCTAGCTACTGTATTTTTCAAGATTGATTTGAGATCGGGATACTATCAGTTGAGAGTGAAAGATTCAGACATACCGAAAACTAGTTTCAGAACGAGGTACATGCATTATGAGTTTTTAGTTATGCCATTTGGACTAACCAATACTCCTGTTGTTTTTATGGACCTGATGAACAGAATTTTCAGACCGTATCTAGATCAATTTGTTGTAGTATTCATAGATGACATATTTATTTATTCACGTGATGAAAATGAGCATGGTGAACACCTGAGAATTGTATTGCAAACTTTGAGAGAAAAGTAACTATACATGAAATTCAGCAAATGTGAATTTTGGTTGCATGAAGTTAGTTTTCTGGGACATATTGTGTCAGCTTCTGGGATTCGTGTTGATCCGAGCAAGATTTTTACCATTCTAGATTGGGAACCTCTGAGAAATGTGTCTGAAATTCGTAGTTTTCTGGTACTAGCTGGTTACTACCGCCGATTTGTGAAAGGATTTTCAGTGATAGCTACTCCGTTGACTAGATTACTTCAGAAAGATGTTAAATTTGAATGGTCTGATAAATGTCAAAAAAGTTTTGATCAGTTAACAGAAGCTCTAGTGTTAATACAACCAGAATCGGGAAAAGAATTTGTGATTTACAGTGATGCTTCGTTAAACAGTCTGGGTTGCATTTTGATACGAGAAGGAAAAGTTGTAGCTTATGCCTCAAGACAATTGAAGCCTCATGAAAAGAATTATCTGACGCATGATCTTGAGTTAGCTGTGATTGTGTTTGCACTTAAGATATGGCGTCATTATATGTACGGTGAAAAATGTAACGTGTTTTCAGATCATTAAATTTGAAATATCTAATGACTCAGAAAGATTTGAACCTGCATCAAAGAAGATGACTTGAGTTGTTGAAAGATTACGAGCTTGTGATAGATTATCATCTAGGTAAAGCAAATGTTGTTACAGATGCACTGAGTCAAAAAACATTGTTTGCACTGCATGCTCTGAATGCCCAGTTAGATTTGACTGATGGCAGTTTTGTGATAGCTGAATTAAAAGTGAAACCATTGTTCTTACAACAGATATGTGATGCTCAAAATTTGATAATGAATTACTAGTGAAACGAGCTCAGTGTGAATTGAATTCCGAATCTAAATTTCAAATTGTTGATGATTGTTTGAGATTCCGGGATAGTATCTGTGTTTCGAGAAATCCGGAGTTGATTCAACTGATTCTGAGTGACGCACACAATAGTAGTCTATCTGTTAATCTGGGAAGTACTAAAATGTATCATGATTTGAAACAACACTACTGGTGGTTTGGTATGAAGCGAGATATTTCTGACTTTGTTTCGAAATGTTTAGTTTGTCAGCAAGTGAAAGCTAAACATCAAGTTCCATCAGGTTTATTACAACAAATTCTGATTCCTGAATGGAAATGGGATAGAGTGATGATGGATTTTGTTTCTGGTTTGCCTTTAACTCTGAGAAAGAAAGATTCGATATGGGTCGTGGTTGATAGATTAACAAAAACTGCCTATTTTATTCCGGTAAGATCTAATTATCTACTTGACAGATTATCTGAGCTTTATATTTTTGAGATTGTGAGATTGCACAAGGTGCCACTATCCATTGTGTCAGATAGAGATCCGAGATTCACATCACGATTTTGGAAGAAATTGTAAGACGCTTTGGGCACAAAATTTCATTTTAGTACAGCTTTTCATCTACAAACGGATGGTCAATCTGAGTGGATCATTTAGTTTCTTAAAGATATGTTAAGATGCTGTATACTTGAGTTTAATGGTTCATGGGAACAGTGTCTACCATTGATCGAATTTGCGTATAATAATGGTTTTCAGTCAAGCATCAAAATGGCACCTTATAAAGCTTTGTACGGACGTAAATGTCGTACACCTCTGTATTGGACCGAGCTCAGTGAAAATAAGCTCCACAGGGTTGATTTGATAAAAGATTCAGAATAGAAAGTGAAATTGATCCGAGATTGTTTGAAAGTAGCATCTGATCGTCAGAATTCTTATGCGGACTTGAAACGAAAAGATATAGAATTTGAGATCGACGACAAAGTATTTCTGAAAGTTTCACTATGGAAGAAAGTGCTTCGATTCAGACGTAAAGGCAAGTTAAGTCCTAGGTTCATCAGACCGTATGAGATCATTGAACATGTTGGGCCTGTTGCTTATAGATTAAAGTTGCCATCTGAGCTAGAAAAGATTCACCATGTATTTCATGTTTCAATGCTCTGTAGATATCGTTCTGATCCGTCACATGTGATTGCTCCATCTAAAATTGAAATTCGATCCGATATGACATGCGAAGAGGAATCGATCCGTATCTTAGCTCATGAAGTGAAAGAGTTGAGAAACAAGAAAATTCCATTAGTGAAAGTCCTATGGCATCGTCACGGAATAGAAGAGACTACGTAGGAGCCTGAAGATTCTATGAGACAACAAAATCCGACTCTATTTAATGGTAAGATTTTTGGGGACGAAAATCCCTAAGGGGGGAGAATTGTAATAGTTTGGTTTATAACCTAGTCGGCATAGTGGTTTCGGACCAAAAACTCGAGTCTGTATAATATTTTAATATTATTTTTATGTCTTTGATATGTGATTAAGAATGTGCTAAATTTTCGTAAGTTAATTTGTAACATCCCCAAACCCTACCATCCACCTTGTCCTCTCCGATCCCTGGCCCAAATTTTATGCACTACTGAAAATGTTAAAGGAAAAAGGTGAGTCACCAAGACTCAAGTGTGCTACCCTTTTCCCGGATTAGCAAAATATCACATTCAAACATAATCATGATCATCATGCATCCAAATCATATGCACCCAATCCTAACCGTCCACACACCTTTTCTACCCGTGTGGTACCAAACCACCGGTGGTGCCAAACCACCGGTGACATATAGTCACAAAATGTGATACCAAATCACTGGTGTCCAAGACACGATTGTGTTACCAAAACACCGGTGACCAAAGTCACAAATCAAGTGATGGGGCCAACCCATCGTGTGATACCAAATCACCGGCAGACGATCCCATATCTCAAGTGGGGCCAACCCACTGGTGTAAACCACAGGACAAGTCGCTATGAGGTGCCAAACCTCCGAGGTACCAAACCTCTGGTGACCATAGTCACAGGTGTTACCAAAACAATGGTGCTCACAAGACAAAATATCACCGCCCTCCACTCGTACAACCCACATAGATAATGATATGCATTTTAACGGACTTATACCCACATGCTTGATTAGTAACATACATATTATTTATCACCATCCAATATCATAGCACACGTATGTATACATTATGCTTACCAAAAGCATCATAACAGGACTTACGACCCGTGCCTTATACCATAATGGTATTCAATCCACCTTTCATGGAACCAACCACACACATCATATATATATAGATACAATAAGAGAAGTGTGTAACTGTACACACAATAATAATAATCAAGACATAAATTACTAGAAGAGTGTGTGTGTACACACCGTAAGCCTTAACCAAAGAATCGATCTAACAACCTCGCTCCTACACGCTCTTGAACACTAGCCCACCACCAAGTGCTCTTGCTTCACTTGCCTACAATCGACAACCAACCAAAAGTAATAGCCTACGACTTACCAATACCAAACGAATAGACCGATAAAGCAATCCCTTACCATCACTTACCCAACGATCGACCAAAGAACCGAGGTTACGCTTGATCGCTTGAATCCGGATGTCCTATGACAAAACGATTCCAACCAAATTAATACGCCATAAAACAAACACCAAAACCAACACTTACCCTCTTCTAGATGCCGATAGAGAATGAAGCCTTACCCAAAAGCATTCGCCTAACCCAATAACCTTCTCCAAGGCTTGAAAACGAACTACCAAAAGCAATCCACACCACCCTTAGATTCGCCAAAGAACAAAACAAAAGGAAGGAAGATTCGCCAATACTAAAATCAAATGGAAGAGAATATTTGGCTAGATCCTTTAGAGGTTGAAACAAAAGGAAATAAACCAAGGAGAAAAGAATCGGAATGGAGATTAGCAATGAGAGGAAGGTTCGACTTTGCAAGAAAGAAAACAAAGAAGAAAGCTAAGGGAGAGTAAGTGTTTCGGTCATGGGAAAAAAAGCCATCAAGCAAAATGACAAAACCAAGTGTCTTTGTATTCAAGAGAACATTCTACCATCACAAAGATTAAAGAACAAATGTAGTTTTCCCCAAAATGAAGGTTACTAAAGGTTTTAGATAAAATGAAAACCAACAGAGAGACATTATGAAACAAAAAAATCGGCTTTGGTACCCACAACTAAGGTCATTGAATATACCCAAAATGCTAAAGAAACAAACAAGATTCCCTTCCTAAAACACCTCCAAAACCTACCACATACCCCCTTTGAAGATCCCCACAATCGGCCACCTCCTCGAACCAATTCAAACCACAAATTTGAATTAAACAAATCCCCATTATTCTATCCACATTTTATCTCTTTATCACTCTAATTTAAACTAATTAAAATAATCTATAATTATCTAAAAAATAATAGAATAATAAAACCCACCAAATTAATTCTAATTCAAAACAATTACTTAAGCTTATCCTATCTTCTAATTTAATCTACATGTGCCGTCCAATCGCCTTCAATTTGCTGCAAAAACAAAAAGAAAAAAATAAACTCCATCGCCACTCTCCGTGTTCAACTCAGGACCAATCACGACGCCTGCCCCCAACGCCTGTGCCACTCGGCCATCTTGATTTTATGCCATAAAGCCCCAACATTTTATTTTAAACCCTTTCTACTCAAGCCCATAACCACCAACAAAAAATAAAAACGCCAAATGCTTCTCCGGCCCCTCGAAACCGCGACCTCCTTCCCCTCCAGCGCTTAAGTAGCACCCAAGAGCCACTCTGCCAATTGGACTTTCATGTCCATCAATCCTGCCCCTTTTATTTTTAAGGCCTACTTAGCCCAGCCCCTTGACGCAAAATTAAAAACAAATTTCTTGTTGAAATTTCGAACCTCAAGCGCCACCTTCAAAGCCCCCAAGCAACAACGCCACTTTGCCAAAGTCTTCCTTGTGACAAAATTGCCAAAAATTACTCTTAAGGCCTCCTTGGCCCAATTCTTTTTCACCCCAAAATCCAAAATTTTTCAAAGCCTTTCCTTTCATCCAAACATTCTTAAAACCTCCAAAACTCATCCAAGCACTCCCAAAACCTACTAACACTTGAATTATACCCAACATGCATAGCCCCTAAACCGTGGTGTTACAATTCTACCCTCCTTGAAATAATTTCGTCCTCAAATTACTTGTCTAAACTAACAATCCAATTCCTCCCACTACGCTATGGTCACAAGACTCGATCTTAAAGAGCTAACATACCTTACGAGCAACAAAACAAACAATCACCAAACCGCCTCTACCACGTCCACGAAAAATACGACCACGCCCCTAGAACTTATATCTAGCGCCTCGATCTAATCGATTAGAAATTTTATGCATTAGAAATTTGGTTCCACTATTTATCCACGAGCAAATTTTATGAAAAGAAGTTTTGAGAGTAGTTCTTTCGAGCAATCAAGTTTCCTTCCTACCGGGGTAATCTCGTTATTTTCCCGTAGGGGTATTTTGGTAATAACTCGAGTCAATTTTGAAAATAGTTTTCCAACTTCAAAATTTACAAAATCTCGAGGGTCGCCTTGGAAATTTTGTTTCTCAAACAAAGTGTGTTGCAAGAATTCCAAAAAGTAGGGTCATTTTCGTAATTTTGGAAATCATGGGCATTTTCAGAATTCTCCAAATCTAATACCATTGTATTTCATAAAATAGGGTTTTCGATATTTAGTAAAATGAAATATTTCAAGAAAAGTTGAGAGAAAATCTAAAACCAAGGGCATTTCTAAGAATGTTATCAACTGTGGTAATTTTGTAAATTTCAAAGTCGGGGCATTATTTTGAAATACAAAATGTGGATACTTTTGCAAAGTGAGAGAGGTTTATTAAAGTTGGGGTTATCTCGTAAATTTTGATAGTCGGGGCATTTTAGTAATTTTAACACGGGGGTATTTTGTAAATTTTCCCAAATCGGGTATATTGATATTTTGAGCACTAGAGATTTTAATATTTTGCAAAGTGAAAATCATTTTAACAAAAGTTGAGTGTAGTCTGGTAATTTTATAATACATGGGCATTTTTGTAATCTTGCCACTAGGGCATTTTGGTAATTTTGGTAAATCGAAAAAATGTTTTTTTTTTTCAAAACCAGTTTAAAGTTTACAAAACAAAGAGGTAAGTTTGAGAAAAAAATTAAGGGTTTTAAAACAATACGGCTAATCCTTCCGGTTTTAATAATTGGTTTAGCCTATGAACAAGTCCTCTTGGTTAAGGTGAACCAGTAGCTACGCACTGTAGGATTCAAGTGGAGAGGAGGTGAGTCACGCTGATCGCTTAAATACCAAGCTCCCACTTGAATACCACTCCTAGACATGCGCACAGTGTTGCCACACCTTAACACGGCGACTTACTTCACAGGTTTGTTTAATAATCCTTAAGTCTTATGCATATGTTTGGGTAGACTAGTCCTAGGGTTCAACTGATCCTAATTCACTAATCTACGAGCCCAACAAAGCCCATAACAGTTCATATAGTAAAGCACTTCAAAAGTCCGAAGTACTTACCTGGTGGACTCGGGCCGGAGGTACAGGTGCCATGCCAGAATAACCTGAGAAAAACCCATATTTTGAAAAGCCCATTTTGAAAATGTTTTTGGGCCCAAAACCCTCAAAGTCGAGTTTTGAACCGGCTCGATACTAAACCTGTAACATCCCCAAACCCGGCCCATTCGTTAATAGAATCTAATCTATGTTATTGTGGAAAAGACGGTTGAAAATCTTTGTTTACTTAGCATAAAGCATGAAAGAAATTATTGTTTTTTTTATAAAACTTTATTCAGTTATTACCTTATGAAAACTTTGAAGTTATAAATTGACTGAATTAGAAAAACTTTATTAACCACATTCTTCATAGATAGGTTGCTTGGATTAGACTCATTTTCACATAGCAATTTAATTTAAATAATCCGTAGTTAAAGTAATACCAAAAACATAAAATGGCCTTTGTTACAACCCAACAAATTCAAATAAAATACTTATATCGAAAACAAGCATAATATAATAAATCTTCATCTTAGGCATGGGCCACCTTGTCCTCTCCGATCCCGGTCCAGCCTTATGCACTACCTGAAAATGTTAAAGGAAAAAGGTGAGTCACCAAGACTCAGTGTGCTACCCTTTTTCCCGGATTAGCAAAATATCACATTCAAACATAATCATGATCATCATGCATCCAAATCATATGCACCCAATCCTAACCGTCCACACACCTTTTCTACCCCGTGTGGTACCAAACCACTGGTGGTGCAAAACCACTGGTGACATATAGTCACAAAATGTGATACCAAATTACTGGTGTCCGAAGACACGATTGTGTTACCAAAACACCGGTGACCAAAGTCACGAATCAAGTGATGGGGCCAACCCATCGTGTGATACCAAATCACCGGGCGACGATCCCATATCTCAAGTGGGGCCAACCCACGGTGGTGTAAACCACAGGACAAGTCGCTATGAGGTGCCAAACCTCGAGGTACCAAACCTCTGGTGACCGTAGTCACAAGCAGTGTTACCAAAACACTGGTGCTCACAAGACAAAATATCACCGCCCTCCACTGCATACAACCCACATAGATAATGATATGCATTTTAATGGACTTATACCCACATGCTTGATTAGTAACATACATATTATTTATCACCATCCAATATCATAGCACACGTAATGTATACATTATGCTTACCAAAAGCATCATAATGAGGACTTACGACCCGTGCCTTATACCATAATGGTATTCAATCCACCTTTCATGGAACCAACCACACACATCATATATATATAGATACAATAAGAGAGAAGTGTGTAACTCACACACAATAATAATAATCAGCACATAAATTACTAGAAGAGTGTGTGTGTGTACACACCTGTAAGCCTTAACCAAAGAATCGATCTAACAACCTCGCTCCTACACGCTCTTGAACACTAGCCCACCACCAAGTTCTCTTGCTTCACTTGCCTACAATCGACAACCAACCAAAAGTAATAGCCTACTGACTTACCAATACCAAACGAATAGACGATAAAGCAATCCCTTACCATCACTTACCCAACGATCGACCAAAGAACCGAGGCTACGCTTGATCGCTTCAATCCGGATGTCCTATGACAAAACGATTCCAACCAAATTAATACGCCATAAAACAAACACCAAAACCAACACTTACCCTCTTCTAGATGCCGATAGAGAACGAAGCCTTACCCAAAAGCATTCGCCTAACCCAAGAACCTTCTCCAAGGCTTGAAAACGAACTACCAAAAGCAATCCACACCACCCTTAGATTCGCCAAAGAACAAAACAAAAAGGGAAGGGAAGATTCGCCAATACTAAAATCAAATGGAAGAGAATATTTGGCTAGATCCTTTAGAGGTTGAAACAAAAGGAAATAAACCAAGGAGAAAAAGAATCGAATGGAGATTAGCAATGAGAGGGAAGGTTCGGCTTTGCAAGAAAGAAAACAAAGAAGAAAGCTAAGGGAGAGTAAGTGTTTCGGTCATGGGAAAAAGAAAGCCATCAAGCAAAATGACAAAACCAAGTGTCTTTGTATTCAAGAGAACATTCGGCCATCACAGCATTAAAGAACAAATGTAGTTTTCCCCCAAAATGAAGGTTACTAAAGGTTTCGGTATAAAATGAAAACCAACAGAGAGACATTATGAAAAAAAAAATCGCTTTGGTACCCACAACTAAGGTGGCGAATATACCCAAAATGCTAAAGAAACAAACAAGATTCCCTTCCTAAAACACCTCCAAAACCGCCACATACCCCCTTTGAAGATCCCCACAATCGCCACCTCGAAACCAATTCAAACCACAAATTTGAATTAAACAAATCCCCATTATTCTATCCACATTTTATCTCTTTATCACTCTAATTTAAACTAATTAAAATAATCTATAATTATCTAAAAAATAATAGAATAATAAAACCCACCAAATTAATTCTAATTCAAAACAATTACTTAAGCTTATCCTATCTTCTAATTTAATCTACATGTGCCGTCCATCGCCTTCAATTTGTGCAAAAACAAAAGAAAAAAAATAAACTCCATCGCCACTCTCCGTGTTCGAACTGGACCAATCACTGCACGCCTTGCCCCTAACGCCTGAGCCACTCGGCCATCTTGATTTTTATGCCATAAAGCCCCAACATTTTATTTTAAACCCTTTCTACTCAAGCCCATAACCACCAACAAAAAATAAAAACGCAAATGCTTCTCCTACCTCAAACCGCTGAATTCTTCCCTCCAAATAACAAAGTAGCACCCAAGAGCCACTCGCCAATTGGACTTTCATGTCCATCAATCCCGCCTTTTATTTTTAAGGCCTACTTAGTCCAAATTTCTTGACGCAAAAATTAAAACAAATTTCTTGACAAAGAATCGAACCCCTGGCGCCACCTTCAAAGCCCCCAAGCGGTACCTCAACGCCACTTTGCCAAAGTCTTCCTTGTGACAAAATTGCCAAAAATTACTCTTAAGGCCTCCTTGGCCCAATTCTTTTCACCCCAAAATCCAAAATTTTTCAAAGCCTTTCCTTTCATCCAAACATTCTTAAAACCTCCAAAACTCATCCAAGCACTCCCAAAAACCTACTAACACTTGAATTATACCCAACATGCATAGCCCCTAAACCAGGGTGTTACATAATTTGTCCGTCTGTGAGTTTAATTTGGCATAAGGATTGAATTGCATTAAATGTGAAAGTTGTATGCTATTTGTTAAAGTACCAATATGTTGTGGCTTTGTAAAAATGAAGGATTTATATGGCAAATTAGCCATTACTATAGGTAGTGGACGGCTATGGTCCATATTAACCTTTGAAAATATGCTTTATAAGTTTATATTATAAGGGTAATTATGTCATTCATGTATTAAGTGTATTATGGCTTAATAAAAGTATGAAATTAGACATTTATATCATCTTTTGGCTGAATGTCTTAAAGAAAAAGAAAGAACAAAAGCTTAAGGGTTTCGGTTGGCTTTCATCTTGATTAAAGTATGATTTTGAGTTGGTTTTTGATGATTTTTATGTTTTTGAGATTGTTGCTTAGTCTACTACAAGCCCATGTCTCAATTTGATGAATTGATGTTGTTCATGAGAAATACCATTGATGCTATGTTGAGCTTTGTGATGATTTTTGGTGTTAAATGAAAGATTTATGCTAGATGAACATACTTTGTTCTTGAATTTTTGATGAATTTAGCTAAATAGGGCTAAATTGAGAAAATGATAATTTAACGGACTAAATTGCAAATTTTATGGAAAATATGGGCTTATGTGATGTTCATAAGCATTCGGCTAAGCATGGATGGGTGATGATTTTTATGAATTTGATGTTTTGAGAAAAATAGACTAAATTGATAAATTGTGCAAGTATGAGGGTTAATTTGAAAATAGCCCTAAATATGTGTCCTTGGATTGAATTGAATGAGTTAGTGAATAAAAGAGTTAATTTTGAATATGTATAGATCAAGAACTAAGGAAAATTGACTTAGATCGTGGGAAAGCGAAAGTAACCGAGTAACCGTTTCCATTCTGATAAATCGAATCCAAGGTAAGTCTCTATGCAAATAAACGTACTTGTATGAAATTGTAATTGTTCATATGATTAATGTTAATAACAAATGCTTTTGAGAGGTTATGTATATGAATTTCGAGATAAGTTTGATATAGTGACAATGTCCGAGAAGTCCCGTACGAACCTAGGAATAGATAGGATTAGCTATGTCATGACATAGGTATCTGTTCTGTTTTATCATGTAAGACCACGTCAGGGACGTTGGCATTGATATGAGCTTTACGTGTAAAACCATGTCTGGGACGTTGGCATCGATATGAGCTTTACGTGTAAGACCACATCTGGGACGTTGGCATCGATATGAGCTTTACATGTAAGACCACGTCTGGGACGTTGGCATTGATATGAGCTTTACGTGTAAGACCACGTCTGGGACGTTGGCATCGATATGAGCTTTACGTGTAAGACCATGTTTGGGACATCGACATCTTATTGATTTGTGTAAGACCCTGTCTGGGATAGTGGCATCAATATCTGAGTGCATGTAAGACCTCGTCTGGGATGTTGTCTTTGTACAACTATTCCGAGTTTTCTGAGCATCCTACAAGATTTCTATTTATTCAACGGGCAAGTCTGTGATACGAATTGCAAATCTGAGCTATGATCAATTAAGTGAACGAATGTCTGTTTCAGGTACATTTGGTATAAACACAAAGTGTGTATAAAAAGGTAAATATTTATGTGATTTTGATGTGAAGAAATGTATGCTTAAAAGTGAGAATGTGAATCTTGAAATGATGAATGTGGCAAATGTGGCCACAAGTATGAATCAAAGCATATATGTGATAGTTTGTTAAGTGAATGAGATGTGCCAAGGTATCTAATTGCATATATGTCTTCCATGCTAAGTTTGTTTGTATATTGACTTACTAAGCTTTTGGAAATCTTACTTTGTGTGTGTTTTCTCTTTTTTATAGGTCGTCAAAACTACTGAAGGCTCGGGACCGCCAAGGATCGTCATCACACTAATAAATTCTTTTTGGTACACTTTGAAAATGTATATAGTTAGATATGGCATGTATGGATTAGTTTTTTATATAAGTTTGTTATATGAACATAGCCATGTGGTTTGGCTAGTTATGAGTTGGTAATTTGCTTAAATGATTGTGATATATGATGCATATCTTAGTATGGTTGAAGCACTTGGAAATGGCCAAGTTTTGAGTAGGCATATGAATGAATTATGTTTGTGATGAGATGAGTTTGTCTTGAAATTGTCATGGTTGGAATTGGTATTGAATGCATGGTTTGAATGGTTATTGTGGAATGTTCTTAGTTTCCAATTAAGCATGAGATGTCTTGATGATGTTGCTTGTAGGTATGACCCAAGTGGGTTGTATTTTGACCTTGCAAATGACCTATTTTTGTCACACGGTTAAGGCACACGGCCGTGCCTAGTGACCGTGGGGTAAAGTCAGTAGCTAGCTTAAGAGCACACGGCCATAGTACACGGGCGTGCCTAGTAGCCGTGTGAGAAAGTTAGTATATGGACTTTTAGTACACGGCCTTAGTACACGGGGGTGCTTTCTAGCCGTGTAGTTTTGGCAGGATCGACAATGGCCAAGGTACACGGGCGTACTTGGTGGCCGTGGTGCTAAGTCAGTTTCGACCACGGGAAGGACACATAGGTGTGCCTAGCAGCCGTGGAGGGCACACGGTTTGCTCCCACTAGCGTGTATCCCATGTATTTTAGAAAAGTTTTTAAGTTTCTAAGAACTTCTGTATATGTTTCGTTTTAGTCCCAACCCGGGTTATAAGCATGTTTAAGGTCCCATTGACCTATTTAAGGGACATTGTGTGTATGATTGATGAATGAAATATATGAAATGTTATGAAAGTTTTCGATCTGTTCGGTAACGCATTTAACCCTAGTCCGGTGATGGATATGGGTTATGGGTGTTACAACACGGCTGAGACACACGTCCGTGTCTCTGCCCGTGTGTTAAATTCTAGACATTCTGTTTTGCAAATTTTAGAAACAGGGGACACACGGCCAGATCATATGCCCATGTACTCAAGCAGTGTCACACTGGCCTAGACATACTGCACAATGTGTTCACTGTGGATGAAATAAGGCCATTTCCTAACCCTATTTCTCACCCAAATTTAACCATTTTCCTGCACCAAAACTCACAAGTATAAACCAACCAAATCCAACCAATTTCCATTATCCTAATTGATACATTATTTCCTATATCATATTTTTAAACTTACCTTTACATTATCTCATATAATATACTTCATGAAAGTCGATTTAACTTGTTTAAAATGTAATAATAACATATTATAAATTCATACCATACCAAAAACAACCATTTCTAGCCATTTCAATGGCTAGATTACAAGCCAACATTATAAATCATCATTTGGTCATATTAGCCTATACATGCCATTATACGAAAATATGACTGACATTTATACCAAAATCAAGGAGTTGATAGTGTGATGATTGCTCCGACCGATCTCCAACCTTCACGAGCTCTGAGCACTATAAAACAGGAAAAATAAACCTAGTCAGCATTATATGCTTAGTAAGCTCATATAACTAAAATTACACTTACCAATCACATATATAACATTTAAAAACATGTAAAGCTTACATCCATCAATTTGCAAAATTTTCCTAATCACAAACATTCAATAAACATGTTAATCACAATATTCCAAAAATGCATAGATGAGCTCATCATGCCACATTCACATTCCATTTCATCTTTTCCATGCCACTTATTCACTGTTTCCGTTGAATTATCGAATTTTCGATGGATGTTTCCAGTAGTACACTTGAGGTGTACAATTCTGTTATCCATCAATTCATATCCAGTAATATCGTCTAGGTACACTCTTAAGCCACATATCATACAACAGAATTACCAGTCCAGACTAAATTCTAGCTGTAGCACATAGATTCTAAGGGCTTTGTCGATTACCAATCCAGGCTAAATCCTTATATGACAAAGAATTCCCTATAGAATTCAATCTGGATTACTAGTCCATGCTAAATCCATATTGAAAACACATATGCTCGAGAGACCATTTTATTTTTATACGAACTTACCTTGATAATTGTTCGTATCTACTAATTCGAAACTTTTCTTTTTCCTCGATCTTTCTCTTTTTCTGGTATTTTCGGATCTATATAAATGAATTTAATCATCAATTCCATACATTTAACATTCAATTGAACCCATTTTATATTCTAGGCAAAACTAACATTTTGCCCCTAAACTTTTAATTAATTCCAATTTCGTCCCTAGGCTTAGAAGTTGAAATTCATACAATTTAATCCTTATTCCAAGCGTAACCAAAATTCTAATTCAAATTTTATAGCACACATGTTTAATAAAATTTAGAATTTTTCCATGAATTTCATCACTTTTCAATTTAGTCCCTAAACATGTTTCCATAAAAAATCACTTTGTAATAGTTGTTTATTTATCAACAACCTTTCATTTTCTACCATAAACTTTTAAGTTTCAGCATATTCATCCATGGAAAATTTTCTATACTTTGACTTCTTTTCAAATTATCCCCTCAAATAAAGAAATTAAGCTTTCCCGATCTCAATAATATAAAAATTACTAAAAACAGGACATAGGAACTTACCGATTTATGCTTGGAAAGCTTGTTTTCTCTCTCCTAAGGTTTCCATGGATTTTTGGTTGAAGAAGATGATATAAAATGATGTTATTTATATTTAATTAATTTATCATCTTTAATTTTCCTTATTTCTAATTTAGTCCTTAACCTTTTTCAATTTTTCCATGGATGATTCACTAAAAATATCTACATAGTTTTTATCAATGGTCTAAATACCATATAAAGACCTCACATTGTAAATTCCATAGCTATTTGATCCTTATAGCTAATAGAATTTAACTTTGAAATTTTCTGCAATTTAGTCCTTTTTGTAATTAGACACGTAATCGATAAAGTTTTTCTATAAAATTTTCATGCAATCTTTCTAACATATTACCAATCATTTCATGAAATTTAAATAAATTTTATTTTTTTTGGACTCGAGTTTGAGGTTACGAAACCACTATTCTAACTTCAATGAAATTGGGTTGTTACAGTATGAGAGTTCGGATAGTCAAAAAAGGAGATAGTTTTGGGAGGATCTTAATAATTCAATATAATTTTAGGAGGATCTTAATAATTCTGTGCCAATGGATGGCTCTCCATGATTGGCTATTGGGGATTTTAATGCCATCCTTTCTTCTTGTGAAAAGAAAAGAGGTCGGGTCATTGGGAAAAGATGCACTATCTTTAGTGAATTCATGGATTCAATGGCCCTTCAGGATTTGGTTATTAGTGGTCTAAATTTCACATGGAATAGAGAAGCGATATTTGAAAGGTTGGACAGAGCAATTTGTAATGACGCTTGAAGTATCCAGTTCCCTTTTTCTAGAGTATTTCATCTACCGAAGCTCAAATCGGATCACAAGCCCATTAAATTATCTCCCATGCCTTCCATTTAGGCTAATATTGGGAGACCCTTTCGTCTCTTAATATGTTGGGTTGAACATCCGACTTTCTCGGGTTTTGTTAGAGAAAATTAGGGTTTTTTAGGAAATATGTCGAGCGCACATTCTTCTTTCACTGGTCAAGTCAAACTTTGGTGTAATATCCGGATTAGGGCTTATGCACTATTGCTAAATTATATGAAATAGCATGCTTATGTGTGTTGTGAATGTGCATTATGGATTTTGTGAACCTTAGTGTGTAGTTAAATACTTTAGAAATTATTGGATTTTTAATTTAAAAGGGGAGCTAAGCTTGATAAGGCCTTAAGAAAATAAATAAGGGAAATATGACATATAATTGGGCTTGGAAAAGTGGCCCGGAGACACCACTTAAACCCTCTGGGAATGACGCCACTAGCAGGTAAATGGGCCAAGGTTCGAAGTCGCTAGGAAGCAAATAAAAGAATTTTATTTTGCTAAAAGGAGAAGAGAGGTGGACGGCAAAAAGGAGTCTATGAGAGGAGTTTGAGATGAGGTCTAATTCTCCTAGAAATTTCGCTAAGGTAGGAAAAGGTAAGGAAGAGTGAATTAAGGAATTTGATAAGTAAGAGGAAGAGGTGGTACCAAGGGACTCTTGGTATAGTATTTTCGGCAAGTAGGAGAGGCCAACCATTATTCTTTCCTCTCTTTCATTCTTCTCAAAACTCTCTAGTAAAACTTCCCCTTCTCTTTATTTTGTTAAAGCCGAAATACTCCCTGTATAGCCGAATTTACATTCCATCATTGCCTTAACCCTCAAGCTTTTCTTTCTCACCTTTGTCAACCGAAACTCTCTAAGTGTTCATCTAAAAATTGAAAACTCCTTCACCCTCACCATTGCCGAATAGTTCATCACCATTTGAAGCCATAACTGATTCTCCATTAAGCCACAAAGCCGAATAGCCCTGTGGATTCAAGTAAAGGTGTCGCCGATTTTAAATAAAGGGAGGATCTTTCGGGACTATGTCTATAGTCGACTAGAAGGAGGATTATTCAGGATTCAATATCAATGTAAAATCATGTGTATATTCAGCCAAGGGCTATTATTCTTGTGATTAAATGTTAGAAATTAATCTAACATGTGTCAAGGTTATTTCGACAGATACCAAGGATAAATAGCAATTTTGGGCTTTCAAATCACAAGGTAAAGTACATTAGTACATTCAGCCAAGGCCCTATTCAATGATTAGATCTGTTTCATATTATTCAAAAAGCCAGAAACTAACTAGTTCAATGATTAAGTGTATAGCCGATTGCAAATAAGAAGCATCACAAAGTTTTCGGGATTTGATCAGTAGACAAATCGACAGCAAGGTAAGAAAGTGGTTATGTTAATCCTTGAATTTGGTTTCATAGTCGAATGGCTTTCACCGACTTGCTTAGGGTTGGTAGAATATAGGATTAAAGACCTAAATTAGTAGATCGGGTTTTGGGTTTGAGTAAACTTGCTAAGTAAATCGTGTGTGTACACACTATCTTTTAATAAGATTTATGGCAATATTTAATATGAGCATGTTTATAAGAATGTGAATATGGCTAAAGTACCATGCTATGGTACAAAGTACTCAGGTACGTTTTCCTACTCCTACTAGGACTACGATATGATCTGTTATGACACACATATGAACCTATAAGAATGTGAATGAAGAATTTGGCATGATAATGCACGTTTTGTATGACATGGGCATGTGGGTTATTGTAAAAGGGGAAGTGAATGTGGTGGTTTAATACCACGATATCTGAATGTGGTGACTTCGGTCACATTATCTGAATGTGGTGACTTCGGTCACATTTATTTAATCTGGTGGCTATGCCACGAATTTTATAAGGGCGATGAGCATGTCGACTGCAGCGACTGCCTTCGATGGTGTGTAGCGGATGGAGGGTTGACTTAGTAGTCCCCACGGTGTGTAGGATGGTACGGGTGATGTGTAGCGGATGGCATATAGGTTTGGGTTCGAGTTGCATCATTATTTCCTACCTGTTATATGAATATGTATGTGATATGAGAATGTATGCCTGAATTGTTAAATTTAAGTGTTGGTTACACATTGAGTTTGTTTAACTCACCCCATTGGGGAACATTTTCTTCCAGGTGACGATCAGTGATGGGCCGGGTCGGCAGGAGCTTAGTGGTGGCCATGTGAAGTTCAGATTTTACTTTGTTTTGGACTCTTTTAATTTTAAGTACTTTGAATTTATTTTTGGGAATTATTTGATGTAATAAGGCCATAGTTAAATTATTTTATTTTACTTCCATTTATCATGCTACGAAATATTTTTTTAAAGACTAAGTAACTTTATCATAAATTAAACTCTAAATGTTTTATCACCCAAAATCAAGGGGATTCAAGTATAAGATTAACTTATTTCCAACTCGAGCCCAACCCAAAAATAATCTTTCTTTCAAAACACATCGTTTTTCCAAAGTCAGAAAAGAATTTTGAATCGGATTACATCGAGAAACATACCAGATCCGGTGAAGGCTCATGGGCCGGGTTTGGGGTGTTTCATTTGGAATAAGGAAGTATATGGTCTCATCATTCATCATAAGAATAAGTTGATTCAGAAACATGAAAGTATCTAGAAGGCGATCGATCATGGGAGTTTGATTTATTTGAATCAAGTTGAGCTGGAGACCCGAGAAGAATTGGAATCAGTGTTACATCATGAGGAACTGTTATAGCACCAAAAGGTAAGGTACGATTGGCTAATTTTTGGAGACTGGAATACAAAATTCTTCCACAAAAGGACTTCATAGAGAAGAAAATTCAACCGTATTGATGTATTTAAAAATCAAGCATGGGATTGGATTATGGATGAGGAAGAATTGCAATAAGAAGCAGTTAATTTTTATAAGAAACTTTATGGTCAACATTCGGGGCAGATAGGCCATCTTAATACTAGTTCTTTCCTCTTCTGAACAAGGAGAGCTTCAATTCCTTAGTAAATCAGTTTCTGATGAAGAAATTAAGAAGACCCTATTTGACATGACACCCTTAAAGACTCTAGGTAGTGATGGTTTCCATGCCCTTTTTCATCAAAGTCAGTGGAAGCATGTTGATCCTTCGATTTGTGAATGGGTTAAGCAGGCTTTCGTTAAAGATAACATTGACCCGGATATCAATAATTCCCTTATTGTTCTTTTGCCTAAGGTTCAAAATCCGAGATTTTCTCACAGTTTTGCCCCATCAGTCTATGCTCTCTCTTATACAATTTAATAATGAAGGCCATTGCTAATAGATTTAAAGTGGTGTTCCCAAATATTATCGGTCTAAAGTAAGCCGATTTTGTAGCATGGAGGAATATTAACGACAACATCATTATAGCTCAAGAGGTTATACATTCCATGAGAAGCAAAAGAACAAATGGTGGATGGCCATTAAAATCAACCTCAAGAAAGCATATGATCGTGTCCATTGGGATTCCATTGACGCTTCTCTTCAAGCTGCAAGTATTCCTAACCCCAAGAGAGTCAATGATTTAATGATTTCTATTCAACAAGCATGCAAGAAAGGAGTCTATCTAGCTACTCACTAATTTATATATTACAGCAATGTATAACTTGAGGTTAATTATGCTAATTAATTATCTAGCACTAAAAAGGACTAAATTGAAAAATAAAAAAAGTAAGCAAATAATAATTAAATAACAAATAGTGGTTCATTGTCTTCCATGTTTCTAATTACCTCTTCGATTAGGGAACTAAACCACTTAAACTCTTAAATTGGTTCAATTTTACCTCTTAGTCTCCACTTTACCAACTTAGACAAATTGGTCTAATTTACCTCTTCACCTCACTAACTAATCCAGGACTATAAAATTGGTGCCTGATAATATCTCTTCTCAATCTCACTTACGTAAAATTTTTATTAGGGTCGCAATCCTAAGTTTTGGAGACTATTCAATTTAGTCCAGTTTTTATGATTTAATTCTTGTACAAAAAACTAACTAAACAACACTTCCATCAATCAACCACCAAAGGTTTAGCTACTCATAATCATTTCTAAACAAACAATGCCCAACATACCAGCAAACATGCATTAAAAGTAAAAACAATAAATGTTTTTAAGTAAAGGTTGGAAATTTCTTAACAACTACTTGAAGAAACTAGAAATAGCAGCAATGGTAATGAAGAAGAAAGCAAAAGATCATATTTTTATCACAGAAAATAAAACAAAGTTGAGCTATATTAAACCTAGGGATTAGACTAAAAATACAAAAGAGTTTGAAGCTTTAAATGAGTAAATAAATTTGAAATACAGTAGAAACTAACTTAACTACCACTAAGAAACTAAAGAAAACTAGAAAAGTGATGAACTAAAACCCTAAAAAGATGAAGAAGAAACAACTACTCTAAACCTAAGCTAAAAAGATGGAAAAAACCTAAACTAAAAGCTCTCTACTCTGCACACTTTTTCTCAACCAAAAGTGGCTTTTTAATCTGATTACAACCCAAAAATTCTGTCCAAAATGCCTCTTAGCGTGTGTTTTTTATTGGTGTTGGAGTTCGACAACGACTACCCCTACAATCAATATTTGTCTCCTCACGATAGGGATATCGTGGTACCCATGATCTGGTATAACAATATCCACGATAGTCCTGAAATGGGGGTCCTTTGGAGGTTGGGTATCGCAATACCACTGTAGATGGCTTCAATTCTTCTTGTTTCAACATTGCTAGGGGTATCACGACTTCCATGCTTCGATATCGCGATACCCCCTTTTAGGTGACGTTTTTGTTCATGTCCAGGCCATCGTTGACTGCCTACAACACTCAATCAATCGTTAGGTTCCCTATGGCTCATTTGGGCAATTCTGGTCCAAAAAATAGCGTAAAACATACTAGTTCACTTACTAAAGTAAAAACTAACTAAAAACACGATAAAAACATTCAAATTGCTCGAGAATAAGCTTGTTAAGTGTAATGGGGAGCCTAATTTGACGTATCAAAATATTGCAAATCAACCTATCAAAGATATTATCTAATTAATATTTCCTTTATAAAATTCTTGAGAAAATAACCAAAATATCCTTATGTAGCAAAATTACTATTTTATATCTTTTTGCCTCAAAGCTCAATTTATTTACAAGTAAGCGCTTAATTACTCAAATTCCATAATTAGTATTTAATAATTAATAAGATTACTTTAATGTAAAAAATTCTACATTTACCCTTTGTTTTGAAACAAAGGAAAATTTATGATTTAGTCCAGTACTTTTCAAACTTTTCAATTTGGTCCAAAAAGTGATTTCTATTATTCCGTTACGTTTTCCAACTTATTGTTATGTAAATTAATCAATGCTAACTCAATTTTCCCATTTTTGATAAAATTTTCACTTTAATCCTCAAAATTTTTGAAAAGCACAATTTAGTCCCTTTTGTCATATTATCACTCCTAAAATTATTTTCTTTGATTTCTATCTCCAAATTTCAATTTCCCTTTCATAATTTTTTTATCTAACTCATTTTAACTTGCTCACAAGTTCAATTTATTCAATCTTGAATAGTGTCAAGTGTCTTATTGGCAAATTTTAGGTGTTGTATTTTTGAAATGTTTACACTATAGTGTTATATATTGCGTTTTTTTTGTGTTTTAAATAACTTAATATATAAAAATAATATATATAATATATTATAAGACTATAAAATGACCCATGTCGAATTCAAGCCTTGAATGTTCAAGCCCCGGATAGAATTCAAGCCTTAAATGCTCAAGCTCGAGTCCAACTCATATTTTAAAAGGACCTAATTTTTTACTAAAACTTATTTTCTAGATTAATATTTTTGCCTAAACTTTTTCAAATTTTTGAAAAACCTTCAAGCTAGGGTGGTAGTCCAACCCGTAAATAGGTATTCTCTTCGCCTAATTGAACTCTCAAATCAAAGTTGAGTAGCTGACTAATCACACTAAAGCTAAAAATGATAAGTGGGGCTCCATGCTTAGAATAACCCAAAATCTTCTTGTCGATTTTTTTGGGTACGCTATGACATACCTCATAAAATGGAGTGGCAGCAAAACTATTGGAACTTCCAAAAGGTAATAGATGGTTGGTTTGCAAGTGGACAAATCGAATATGGCCTCATTTTATTTGAAGTAAAAGGAATTACATCCTTTAAAGATTGTAATACAGTAGTATTTGAATGTCAAGTTTATTGTGCTAAGTCTGAGAAGAAACAACATACATATTAACAGCTATTGAACTCATTCGATCAACATTTAAATACGGAAATGAAGTCTGCAAAAAGTACAACCCTTGTCTAGTGTCACCCTTCCCAATCACTTGTTATTTATCCTGAATAAGATAATATGATTTGGAAGCCAAGCTGCTAACTTCAATCAAATTGAATTGAAACCGAGGCACAAATAGATTATCATACAAGGTAATGCCACCACAGTTGCACTGCAAACAGACGTAAGTTTTTGTTTCAATTGAAAAATACGTGGATCATTGCTCTGCTGAAATCAATTAATCTCCAATATCTTCCTAGATATCTGCAGCAAAGGCATGGTATAAGTATAAAAAAACTTGCTGTGATTTCCTTGGAAACAGAATAGATTAGCCAAGAATTCAGTATATTGTTGGCCCTCGTCTATGCACCGGAAAGATTAGAAGAAAAATCTGGCGACCTAATAATTGTGCCATCAACAAACCCAAGCTTGTTTTTGGCAGACAATTCCATAATCATAGATGTTTTCCAATGTCATCGGTAAGTGGTTGAGAAACTAAAACCAAACTTCGGTTATCCGATTGATGAAGATAGAATGCATTGCCATTGAAGAACGCCATATCAGCTTGTAAATCAGTTACAGCTTTAGAGAAAAGGAATCCACTGATGTTTGGTTGGCAAGAAAGTAGTCGAGAAAATGTGGGAATGAAAGAAATGAGAGAAAATTCATGCTCTTATACCATTTTGGAGTAGAAGAAGTCTCTATTTTTCATTGAAAACAAAATATACAAAATATACGAAATAATAAGGGCGGTTTATGATAGGGACTTCTGGCAAGAAAATACTTGGGAATATCAACATAGAGATGGATGAAAAGCGTCTGAATGGCGACATATTTAAATAATGTTTTTAGAACACATGTTACTCAGAGTTTTACATATCTGAAAATTCTCTAAGTTTTTTCATATATTTGAATAATCGTATCACTATTAATATATGTGGTATATCGGTGTCGCAGATTTATACTTGATGAGAAATGAAAAGTCCAAAACAATTACAAGCAATTAAAGACAATGATCAGGCTGTGAAACCCGAAACACTTTGATAAAAGTATTCATTCACTTGCTATGAAAGTTAAAATTGTCTGCAAATACCTGGTGTGGGGTTGCAATATTGACTAATGAAATGAACTACTATCATGTCAATTAGATTTATATATATATATATATATAAAGAAACCAATGTATTGAAACTTGAAAACCAGTGGCATGAGGTTAGCTTGTCTTCTCATATTTTATTGTTGGAACATAATTGTTACGACAAATTGAGTTCCATGAAAACTGAAACTGAAATAAGAAAGGGCAACAAAAGCCGCCACCATTGCATTAATACACTAGAGAGTGATACATACATATAAGATTTAAAGTCAAAGATACATCACTCTTACTTCACTAATGTGAAGAAGGGACGTTTGTAGGGCTAATTTATTGAAATAATCTATATATAATAAAGGAAAATCTGGTTGAATATTGTTGGCTTGATCTTTGTTAAGGAGCCTACTGAAGAGAGGGTTGAAGTAAGCTTTGATGCCTTCTTATTAGATCAACAAAAGATGGTTGACAGAAGCCTTCAAGGAGGAAGAGACGAGCGATTTGTTTGTTCATTGCTTCTGTAAGATGAAGTCCATCCCAGTGGATGTAAGCATTTGGGTTACTACAAGTGTTGGTGCCATCCATGCCACATAGATTGTTCAAGTTGAAGTTAAGTCCACCTCCAACGCCGCAACATGCATCGGATCCATCTGAAAAGCCAAACTCAGTGAGGTTTCCCATGACTGTCTTGAATGCGTTGAAATAATCAGCATATGCAATTGTAGCATTGGGATACTTTCTACGAAATTCTTCTAATGTCTTCTGTAAGAGGTCATTGTGAGCCATTATTGCTTTGTTGATAACTGCAGAACAACCCATTTCATCCTTGGCAAAGTGGGGAGTCAATAATTTTGCTAATGGCCAACACCCTAGTGGCGGTAGTCCTTGAACCACGATGAACCTTGCGCCACTATCCAACACCGTCTGCAACATAGTTTCCAAGTTTAAATTTAAAGCATATTTTTTTACAATTGTATAATGTGTATGTTTCGTGTTAAACCTGATAATATCTTACACAGTATAAGTACGTACCGTGAGGATTTTGGAGATTTGACCGAGAGTTATATCTGTAAGCCAACGCAGGGAAATAGAAGACCCTATAACACGAGCAAAGTCATCTGCACCCATTTGGCCAAGCCAAATGAGGTTGTTTCCCATTTGTTCCTTGCATTGTTCGACTGTTTCCCCATTGCAGGCTTTTTTTGTGACAAACTGGTTGAACCATTCTATTTGAGTTTGGAAACCTAATGGAGTGCCTTGCCACAACAAGTTATTAGTGATTTTATGATTAGTAAAAAAATCACCTGAAAGAGATGTCGAACCTCCCACTGCAAAGTTCACTCCACAGTCTTCATTGATACTAGAGTTTTTGGAAGCCACTTCAAATGGTGGCAACAGGGATATGTTGAGAGAATCACAAAGGAAATCAATAACCAAGCGACCATTACTTGATCTACCCTCAAAATGGAGGGTTGAATCTTTTGTTTGAAAAAAGCTTGATAAGAATGCACTCGCGAAGTCTTTCAAAATGCCTAATGAGTGAGCATTTCCTGTGTCTGTATATGAGTCTCCAAAAGCAAAAACTTTGGAAAAAGTACCACTAAATTGGTTTTGAAGACTAGAACTCTTAGAAGAGCCAGAACCCATAGAAATATCAGAACTTGTAGAAATGCCCAAGTTTGTAGAACCAGGAGCATCATAAGAATTGGTGCCTCTAAAAGAACCCGAAGTTTTAGAACCAAAATTATTGCTTGTGGAAGAGTCTGAATTTGTATGACCAGAAGATGTAGTACTACTAGTCATAGGAGAACCATAATCTGTGGAAGGGCTCGAAGTAGAACCAGAATTCACATGACCATTATTCTTAGAAGAACTATTGCTTTTGGAGGAGCCTGATGTTTTAGAACCAAAATCACTACTTGTGGAAGAGTGACCAGAGGTTGTGAAAGAATTAGTGTGTTTGGAAGAACCTATGTGTGTAGAAGAGCCAGATTTTGTGTGAGTAGAAGTCGTGTGACTATTACTCTTATGAGAAGTAGAACCTGAAGAGTGGCTCGAAATAGAACCAGATGTTGTATGGCCACCAGTCGTAGCAGAACCAGTGTTTGTGGAAGAGCCTGAAATTTTAGAACCAGAGGTTGTGAAAGAACCTATGTGTGTAGAAGAGCCAGATTTTGTATGAGCAGATGTCGTGTGACTATTAGTCTTATGAGAACTAGAACCTGAAGAGTGGCTCGAAATAGAACCAGTAGTTGTATGGCCATCAGTTGTAGCAGAACCAGTGTGATTGGAAGAGTCGGTGGGTGTGCAAGAGCAAGAGCAAGATTTTGTAGGAGCAGAAGTGCTGTGACTATTAGCCTTATGAGAACTAGAACCTGAAGAGTGGCTTGAAATAGAACTAGTAGTTTCATGACCCTCAATCGTAGCAGGACCAGTAGTTGCATGGCCATTAGTCGTAGTAGAACCAGTGCTTGTGGAAGAGCCTGAAGTTTTGGAACCAGATGTTGTGAAAGAACCAGTGTGTTTGGAAGAACCTGTGTGTGTAGAAGAGCCTGATTTTGTATGACCAGAACTCATGTGACTATTAGTCTTATGAGAACTAGAACCTGAAGAGTGGCTCAAAATAGAACCAGTAGTTGTACTGCCATCAGTCGTAGCAGAACCAGTGTTTGTGGAAGAGCCTGAAGTTTTGGAACCAGATGTTGTCAAAGAACCAGCGTGATTGGAAGAACTGGTGTGTGTGGAAGAATTAGATTTTGTACTAGAAGTCATGTGAGTATTAGTCTTATGAGAACTAGAACCTGAAGAGGCACTCAAAGTAGAACCGGTAGTTGTATGGCCATCAGTCGAAGCAGAACCAATGTTTGTGGAAGAGCTTGAAGTTCTGGAACCAAAACTATTCCTAGTGGAAGAGTGGCCAGAAGTTGTAGAAGAACCAGTGTGTTTAGAATAGCCCAAGTTTGAATGATTAGAAGCCATATGACTATTACTCTCAGGAGAACCTATACTTGTAGAAGGGCTTGAAGAAGAACCGAAAGGCGTAGAAGAACTAGTGTTCAAGGAAGAGCCTGAATTTTTAGAACCAAAATCATTGCTTGTTGAAGAGTCACTAGAAGTAAAAAAAGAACTGGTGTGTGCGGACAAGCCTTTATGATGAGAAGTTATAGGGTTGTTAGTATGATGAGAACTAGTACCTGTGGAAGGACTCGAAGTAGAACTAAAAGTCATATGACCATTATTCTCAGAAGAACCGGTGTCTGTGGAGGAGCCTGAAGTTTTAGAGCCGGACTCATTGCTTGTGGTAGAGCGACTAGAAGTTGAAGAACCAATGCCAACTGAAGAGCCTAAATTTGTAGAAGAAATATTACTTTCAGAAGGGCTTGGAGTATGACCAGAAGGTCCATTAGCCATAGATGAACTAGTACTTGTGGAAGAACTTGGAGTTTTAAAACCAGAACTATGACTTGCAGAAGAGTGACCAGAAGCTGTAAACGAACCAGAGTGAGTGACATTGCTTGAACTTGTATGACCAAATCCCATATGGCTATTATTTGTGAAATAACTAACGCCTGTGGAAGGGCTCGAAGAAGGAGTAGAAGCTGTAGGACCATTTGTCATTGAAGTACTAGTGCCTGAGCAAGCATCCGTATCTTTAGTACTAGTTGCTTTAGAATTACAAGAATGTGAAAAAGAACAATTAGACAAGTCAAAACCCACAAAATTATTATAAAATATGTAAAAGCATGTTAAATAAATAAAGTAATACAAAAAAGATAGAAAATTTGAACCTGAAGGGTTATTTGTAGAAGACTTAGATCCGGTAGAACCTAATAAAAAGTCAACATTCATATAATGGTTAAAAACCTTAGAGTCATTATAACATTATTGAGAACTCAACATCATAAAATAACCATAAATAGTTGAACTAGATGACGATCTTGAACTTTTAGAAGGTCCAGCACCTGTGGAAGGGCTCATAGGAATAAAGGTCGTAGGACCATTAGTCGTTGAAGCATTGATACCCATGGAAGCACTTTCATTTTTAGTACTTGAAGCCTTAGAATTACCAAAAACTGATAAAGAATAGATAGATATGTCACGACCCATAAAATTTCTAGAACTTTATTATAAAGTCTGTATAAGAATGTTAAATAAATGGAATTAAAGAAAATGATATGGAATCCAAACCTGAAGAGTCACTCATAGAAGACTTAGATCCTTCAGAACCTAATAAAAAGTCAAAAGTCATATAAATGTTAAAAAATTTAGAATCATTATAACCTTATAAAAAACCCAACATCATAAAATAACCAAAAATAGTTGAACCTGATGAGGAGCCTGAAGCTTTAAAACCAGAACCATGACTTGCGGAAGAGTGACCAGAAGCTGTAAACGAACCAGAGTGAGCGAAATTGGTTGAACTTGTATGACCAAATCCCTTATGGCTATTAGTTGTGAAAGAACTAACGCCTGTGGAAGGGCTCAAAGAAGGAGTAGAAGCTGTAGGACCATTTGTCACTGAAGTACTAGTGCCTGTGGAAGCATCTATATCTTTAGTACTAGTTTCTTTAGAATTACAAGAATGTGAAAGAAAACAAGTAGACAAGTCAAAACCCATAAAATTATTATAACATATGTAAAAGCATGTTCAATAGATAAAATAATACAAAAAATATAGAAAATTTGAACCTGAAGGGTTACTTGTTGAAGAGTTAGATCCGTCAGAACCTAATAAAAAGTTAACATTCATATAATGGTTAAAAACCTTAGAATCAATATAACATTATGAAGAACTCAACATCATAAAATAACCATAAATAGTTGAACTAGATAACAATCTTGAAGTTTTAGCAAGTCCAGCACCTGTGGAAGGACTCATAGGAATAAAAGTCATAGAACCATTAGTCGCTGAAGCATTGGAACTCATGGAAGCACTTTCACTTTTAGTACTTGAAGACTTAGAATTTCCAGAAACTGGTAAAGAATAGATAGATATGTCAAGACCCACAGCATTTGTAGAACTAGATCGTAAAGTATGTATAAGCATGTCAAATGGATGAAATAATAGAAAATGATAGGGAATCCAAACCCGAAGAGTCACTTGTAGCATACTTAGACCCTTCAGAACCTAATAAAAAGTCAAAAGTCATATAAATGTTAAAAAATTAGAACCACTATAACCTTATAAAAAACCCAACATCATAAAATAATAGAAAATAGTTGAACCTGATAAGGAGCCTGAAGCTTTAAAACCAGAACTATGACTAGCAGGAGAGTGGCCAGAAGCTGTAAACGAACCAGAGTGAGCAAAATTGCTTGAACTTGCATGACCAGATCCCTTATGGCTATTAGTTGTGAAAGAACTAACGCCTGTGGAAGGGCTCGAAGGAGGAGTAGAAGCTGTAGGACCATTTGTCACTAAAGTACTAGTGCCTGTAGAAGCACCCGTATCTTCAGTACCAATTTCTAAAATTACAAGAATGTGAAAAAAGACAAGTAGACAAGTCGAAACCCACAAAATTATTATAAAATATGTAAAATCATGTTAAATAGATAAAATAATACAAAAAAGATAGAAAATTTGAACCTGAAGGGTTACTTGTTGAAGACTTAGATCCGTCAGAACCTAAACAAAAGTCAAAATTCATATAATGGTTAAAAACCTTAGAATAACACTATTAGGAACTCAACATCATAAAATAATCATAAATAGTTGAACTAGATGACAATCTTGAAGTTTTAGCAGGTCCAGCACCTGTGGAAGGGCTCGTAGGAATAAAAGTCGTAGAACCGTTAGTCGCTGAAGCATTGGTACCCTTGGAAGCACTTTCATTTTTAGTACTTGAAGCCTTAGAATTACCAGAAACTGATAAAGAATAGATAGCTATGTCAAGACCCAAGGAATTTCCAGAACTTGATTATAAAGTATGTATAAGCATGTCAAATGGATGAAATAATAGAAAATGATAGGGAATCCAAACCTGAAGAGTCACTTGTAGAAGACTTGGATCCTTCCGAACCTAAAAAAAAGTCAAAATTCATATAAATGTTAAAAACTTTAAAATAATTATAACCTTATAAAAACCCAACATCATAAAATAACCAAAAATAGTTGAACCTAATGAGGAGCCTGAAGCTTTAAAACCATAACTATGACTTGCGGAAGAGTGACCAGAAGCTTTAAACGAACCAGAGTGAGCAAAATTGCTTGAACTTGTATGACCAGATCCCTTATGGCTATTAGTTGTGAAAGAACTAACACCTGTGGAAGGGCTAGAAGAAGGAGTAGAAGCTGTAGGACCATTTGTCACTGAAGTACTAGTGCCTGTGGAAGCACTCATATCTTTAGTACTAGTTTCTTTAGAATTACAAGAATGTGAAAAAAGACAAGTGGACAAGGCGAAACCCACAAAATTATTACAAAATACGTAAAAGCATGTTAAATAGATAAAATAATACAAAAAGATAGAAAATTTGAACCTGAAGAGTTACTTGTAGAAGACTTAGATCCGTCAAAACCTAATAAAAAGTCAACATTCATATAATGGTTAAAAACCTTGGAATCATAATAACACTATTAGGAACTCAACATCACAAAATAATCATAAATAGTTGAACTAGATGACAATCTTGAAGTTTTAGCAGGTCCAGCACCTGTGGAAGGGATTGTAGGAATAAAAGTCGTAGAACCATCAGTCGCTGAAGCATTGGTACCCATGGAAGCACTTTCATTTTTAGTACTTGAAGCCTTAGAATTACCAAAAACTGATAAAGAATAGATAGCTATGTCAAGACCCAAGGAATTTCCAGAACTTGATTATAAAGTATGTATAAGCATGTCAAATGGATGAAATAATAGAAAATGATAGGGAATTCAAACCTGAAGTGTCTCTCGTAGAAGACTTGGATCCTTTAGAACCTAAAAAAAAGTCAAAATTCATATAAATGTTAAAAACTTTAAAATCATTATAACCTTATAAAAAAAAACCCAACATCATAAAATAACCAAAAATAGCTGAACCTGATGAGGAGCCTGAAGCTTTAAAACCATAACTATGACTTGCGGAAGAGTGACCAGAAGCTTTAAACGAATCAGAGTGAGAAAAATTGCTTGAACTTGTATGGCCGGATCCCTTATGGCTATTAGTTGTGAAAGAACTAACGCCTGTGGAAGGGCTCGAAGAAGGAGTAGAAGCTGTAGAACCATCTGTCACTGAAGTACTAGTACCTGTGGAAGCACCCGTATCTTTAGTACTAGTTTCTTTAGAATTACGAGAATGTGAAAAAAGACAAGTGGACAAGGCGAAACCCACAAAATTATTATAAAATACATAAAAGCATGTTAAATAGATAAAATAATACAAAAAGATAGAAAATTTGAACCTGAAGGGTTACTTGTAGAAGACTTAGATCCGTCAGAACCTAATAAAAAGTCAACATTCATATAATGGTTAAAAACCTTAGAATCATTATAACACTATTAGGAACTCAACATCATAAAATAATCATAAATAGTTGAACTAGATGACAATCTTGAAGTTTTAGCAGGTCCAGCACCTGTGGAAGGGCTCGTAGGAATAAAAGCCGTAGAACCATTAGTCGCTGAAGCATTGGTACCCATGGAAGCACTTTCAGTTTTAGTACTTGAAGCCTTAGAATTACCAGAAACTGATAAAGAATAGATAGCTATGTCAAGACCCAAAGAATTTCCTGAACTTGATTATAAAGTATGTATAAGCATGTCAAATGGATGAAATAATAGAAAATGATAGGGAATCCAAACCTGAAGAGTCACTCGTAGAAGACTTGGATCCTTCAGAACCTAATAAAAAGTCAAAATTCATATAAATGTTAAAAACTTTAAAATCATTATAACCTTATAAAAAAACCCAACGTCTAGAATAACCAAAAATAGTTAAACCTGATGAGGAGCCTGAAGCTTTAAAATCATAATTATGACTTGCGGAAGAGTGACCAGAAGCTGTAAACGAACCAGAGTGAGCAAAATTGCTTGAACTTGTATGACCAGATCCCTTATGGCTATGAGTTGTGAAAGAACTAACGCCTGTGGAAGGACTCGAAGAAGGAGTAGAAGTTGTAGGACCATTTGTAACTGAAGTACTAGTGCCTATGGAAGCACCCGTATCTTTAGTACTAGTTGCTTTAGAATTACAAGAATGTGAAAAAGAACAAGTAGAAAAGTCAAAACCCACAAAATTATTATAAAATATGTAAAATCATGTTAAATAGATAAAATAATACAAAAAAGATAGAAATTTTAAACCTGAAGGGTTACTTGTAGAAGACTTAGATCCGTCAGAACCTAATAAAAATTCAACATTCATATAATGGTTAAAACCTTAGAATCTTTATAACATTATTAAGAATTCAACATCATAAAATAACCATAAATAGTTTAACTAGTTGACGATCTTGAAGTTTTAGCAGGTCCAGCACCTGTGGAAGGGCTTGTAGGAATAAAAGTCATAGAACCATTAGTCGCTGAAGCATTGGTACCCATGGAAACACTTCCATTTTTAGTACTTGAAGCCTTAGAATTACCAGAAACTGATAAAGAATAGATAGATATGTCAAGACCCACAAAATTTCTAGAACTTGATTATAAAGTATGTATAAGCATGTCAGATGGATGAAATAATAGAAAATGATAGGGAATCCAAACCTGAAGAGTCACTTGTAGAAGACTTAGATCCTTCAGAACCTAATAAAAAGTCAAAAGTCATATAAATGTTAAAAAATTTAAAATGGTTGTAACCTTATAAAAAATCAACATCATAAAATAACCAAAAATAGTTAAACCTAATGATGAGCTTGATGCTTTAGAATATCCATCACCTTTTGAAGGGCTAGGAGGAGGAGTAGAAGTAGTAGAACCATCAGTCACAGAAGAACTAGTGCCTGTGCAAGAACTTGTATTTTTAGTACTAGAAGACTTGGAATTACCACAAACTGAGGTATAAATGTGAAAAATCATAAAATTACTAGAATTTGATTATAAAATATATAAAAGCATCTTAACTAGATGAAATAATGGAAAAACATAAAGATCCCCAACCTGAAGAGTCACTCATTGAAGACTTATATCGATTAGAACCTAATAATAAAAATAAAGTAAAAATTCATTTAAAGGTTAAAAGCTTTAGAATCACTAAATCTTATAAGAGCCAAACCTGATGAGGAGCCTGAAGTTTTTGAAGATCCAAAACCTTTTGAATTGTTAGAACTTGATACAGAACCAAACTCAGAACCATGAGCATCATAACTAGATGACGAGTTTGAAGTCTTAGAAGTGTCAGAACTCTTAGAATTGTTTGAACTTGATAATGATCCTGATCCTAGAAAAGAATCTGAAGCATTAGAATTAGATGAAGAGTTTAAAAATATTAGAAGAACCAAAGACTTTAAAATTGTTAAATCTTGATAAAGATCTTGAACCTGTGGTAGAGCCGAAAGAACCAGATTGTGAAGTTTGAGAAGAGTCAAAACTTTGAGAATTGTCAGAACCGAATCCTTTGGAAGAACTAGAAGCATCAAGGTCGGATGAAGAGCTAGAAGTTTTGGAACTCTTAGAATTGTTAGAACCTATCAAAAAAGTTGACCCTCTGTAAGAACCAGAAGCATTAGAACTAAACGAAGAGTTTGAATTCTTAGAAGAATCAAAACCTTTAGAATTGTTAGAATTTGATAAAGAATTCGACCCTGCGGAGGAACCTGATGCACTAAGATTTGATGAAGAGTTTGAAGTTTGAAAAGATCTAGACCCCTTAGAATTGTTAAAACCTGATAAAGAATTGGAGACGGTAGAAGAGCTAGAAGGACCAGATTTTGATGAAGATTTTGAATCCTTGGAATTGTTAGAACCTAAACTTGTGGAAGAGCCTAAAGCACCAAAACCCAATGTACAATTCAAATTATTGGAATCCTTAGAATGTTTATAACCATGTTAAGTATTTTAATGTAGAGACATACCTGAAGCATCATGACTTAAAGAAGAGTCTGAAGTCTTAGAATTTGTTGAATTATTCAAACCTGATAAAGAATCAAAGTTTCTAGAATAGTTAGAAGCACAAACATTTAATGTAGAGTTAGAAATTTTAGAAAAGCTAGAACTCTTAGAATTACTTGAACCTGATAAAGAACTGGGACTTGTAGAAGAACCAGAAGCCCCAGAACTTGATGAAGAGTGAGTCACACCAGAACCAGAATCCTTAGAATTGCTAGAATCCACAGAAGAGCCAGAACCCTTAAAAGAACCCGAATGCTCAAAGGAACCAGAATGTGAATATGAACTAGAATGTGAAGCTGAACTTGAATGTGACAAAGAGAAGGAGCTGTGACCTGTAGCACCACCATGATTTATAGAATTGGAATGTGATGACAAGCCAGAAGCCTTAGAATTACTAGAACCTGACAAAGAACCAGAACTTGCAGAGGAACTAGAAGCCTCATGTTCTAATGAAGACTTAGAATTTGAGGATGAGCTTGAAGCCTTATAATTTCTAGAACCTGATAAAGAACCAGAACTTGCAGAGGAATTATAACCCTTATGGTTTAATGAAGACTGAGAAGCCGTAGTAGAATCAGAACCCTTAGAACTGTTGGAACCTGAGTTTGTGGAGGAGTTACCAGCTATAGAACCAAAATGATTAAAAGAACCGGAATGTGAAGTTGAAATAGAATTTGAGGATGATCCAGAAGCCTTATAATTGCTAGAACCTGATAAAGAACCAGAACTTGAAGAGGAATTAGAAGCCCCATGATTTAATGTAGAATGAGAAGCCGCAGTAGAAATAGAATCATTAGAATTGTTGGAACCTATGTTTGTGGAAGAGTTAGAAGCACCAGAACCAGAATGCTTAAAAGAACTGGAGTCTGAAGATGAGCCAAAGTCTGAAGATGAGCCAAACGCCTTAGAACTATTAGAACCTGATAAAGAATTAGAACTTGTGGAGGAACTAGAATCCCCATGATTTAATGAAGACTGAGAAGCAGTTGTAGAATCAGAATCCTTAGACTGGTTAGAACCTGAGTTTATGGATGAGTTAGCAGCACTAGAACCAGAATGTGAAGATGAACTGGAATTTGTGGATAAGCCTGAAGCCTTATAATTGCTAGAACCTGATAAAGAATTAGAACTTGCAGAGGAATTCGAAGCCTTATGATTTAATGAAGACTGAGAAGTTGTAGTAGAATTGGAATCCTTAGAATTGTTGGAACCCGAGTTTGTGGATGAGTTAGTAGCACTAGAACCGGAATGTGAAGATAAACTAGATTTTGAGGATGATCCAGAAGTTGAACTTGAATGTGATAAAGAGGAAGAAGCATGACTCGTAGAACCACCATGATTTAGAGAATTGGAATGTGATGATGAACTAGAAACTTTATTAGAAGCCCCCTGACCCAATGAAGACTGAGAAGCCGCATCAGAACTAGAATCCTTAGAATTGTTGGAACCCAAGTTTGTAGAAGAGCTAGAAGAACCAGAATTTGAATGCTTAAAAGAACTTGAATGTGAAGAAGAACTAGAATGTGAATATGAACCGGAATGTGAAGATGAGCCTGAAGCTGAAACTGAATGCGATAAAGAGGAAGAGCCATGACCCGTAGCACCACCATGTTTTTCAAAACTTGAATGTGCTGATAAGCCAGAAGCCTTAGAGTTGCTAGAACCTAAACTTGAAGAAGAACCAAAAGCTGTCGTAGAACTAGAACCTTTAGAACTGTTAGAACTTGTGCTTTTGGAAGAGTTAGACGCAGTAGAATCTAATGCAGAGTTAAAAGTCTTAGAAGAGTTAGAACCCATTGAATTGATGGAACCTGATAAAAAACTAGAGTTTCCAGACTTAGAAGTTTTAGATGAGTCAGAACCCTTAGAATTGCTAAAATTATCTCCAGAACCTAATGAAGAGTGAGTAGTCATAGCAGAATTAGAATCCTTAGACTTGTTAGAATCTCCGAATGAGCTAGAACCCTTCCAAGAATCAGAATGTGAAGATGAACTAGAATGTGACAATGAGCTAGAAGATTTGGAATGGCTAGAACCTGATAAAGAACTAGATGTTGCAGAGGATCTAGAATCCCCATGACCTAAACTAGAATCCTTAGAATTTTTAGAATCTCCGAATGAGCTAGAACCCTTCCAAGAACCATAATGTGAAGATGAACTAGAATGTGACAATGAGTTAGAAGATTTAGAATGGCTAGAACCTGATAAAGAACTAGAAGTTGTAGAGGAACCGGAATCCCCATGACTTAAACCGAAATCTTTAGAATTATTAGGATCTACGGGAGAGCTAGAACCTTTAAATGAACCTGAACTCTTAAAAGATCCAGAATGTGAAGATGAACTAGAATGTGAAGATGAGCCAGAAGCTGAACTTGAATGTGACATAGAGGAAGAGCCATGACCCGAAGCATCACCATGATTTTCAGAGCTCTTTAAAGAGTGCGAACTCTTAAATGAGTGGGAGGCATGGGAAGAACTTGAATGCTTAAAAGAGCCGGAACTTGAAAAAGAACTAGAACCCAAGCTTACTGGAAGTGGGTGAAGGTTGGTTGAATCTTGATCAGTCCCTGTGAAATGTGCATATGGAAATGAAAATGATAAGAAGAGAACAATAGATAAAACATGAAAAAAATGCTTTGAAATCATCATTTTGTTTTTATATAATTCAACTGGAGATAATTATTTATTCTTTCTTTTTTTGGTTTTTGTTTTTTTGTTTAAGTTTGTGTGTTTTCAGAGATTTATACATTTCTTTCCTTCTTAAGATAGTATATGTAGAAGCGGTCTTGTATGGAGTCTCATTGGTTTTAGGAGAACGTAAATTTCTAAGTGTTAATAGGAGTTTGTGGTTTAGCGATCTTTATTTTCGGTTTTTCCTTTGAATGATCATAAATGTTTCTCATTTTTTAATGTTGGACGCTAAGTGATTAGCCTTTTTTATCAAATAATCATTTTTAGTATAAAAATTTCTTTTTTTAAAAGAGTTAATTGCACTCCACATTCTTTATGACCTTCGTTCTAAATTAGTCTTCAAATTTAAAAATATCTAATTATATCCTTAAACTATCAAAGTTATATCAATTAAGTCCTTTCATTACTAAAACTATTTAATTTAATTGTAAAATGATACATTGATTATTAGGTGGCATAATTTAAAATTAAAATTAAAAATATATAACACCCTTCAACTGTCCTGACGTACAACACAAATAGTAGTTGCTACTAGAGCACTTTCAAACATTAAATCAAAGTTTTCTTCTAAATAAAACACCATTTGGTAACATATAAAATTTATTTAAGACAATTCTCAACATTTAAGAAAGAATAAAATAACATTTGAAATCATTTTGGGTCATTAAACACATTTTAGGACCCGTTTAACACATAAATCAAATGTTTGAGGTTTATCAACTTAAATCGGGGTCTTCCTGATGGAGGTCTATAAGATTTTATTATAAATTAAAACTTCAAGAAATTTGAATAAAACCATAGAAACAATATGGAACATTTTGTAGGCTTTAAATTTTTAAAACCATTTAGGAACACTTTTTGGTTGTTCAGAGGTGCCCGGGACCATATATGAACCTTGGAAGGCTCATTGTCCTCAAAACATTGCAATAGTACTGTTAAGACCCTAGGTATTTGTACTAAGGCATTGGGGGTCTGAACCTAGATTCTTGTGATATTATAGGAATTATTTTGTCAAATAGGGCGCAAAACCTTTGATAAGGATATCGAACCTTGGGCCTTTATTGCTAAAAATTTGACTGAAAAACACTTAAAATCATATCTAAACATAACCATGTCATTTTCATATGTCCCAAAACATTAAAGATCAATATTAAAACTCATTTAAACTCAAAATACGAATACAAAATACATTAACGTGAAGTAATGGGATAAAGTTTGATAATTACATCAAAATTACTTGAATTTCAACTAAATTTTATAACTTATAACTCATAGTTCAACCTTGTTGTTAGACATATATACATTTATTTTTATAATATTTCAACATTATATAGCTATAACTGCATGCTATTATCAAGATTTTTTTCAATTAGCTCATAGTGAAAGTCAAAGGAAATTACTCTAATATACAGAAACCATCCCATACAACCGAAAGACACATAAGTGTTAAGTACCATATCACATGTTAAGGTTTTAATCAGATTCATTTTATATTACTAATCCTTAAGGCTCAACTCTCCCCTTTATAACATTTTAGTCATTAACTTTGGTAGAATATATCTTCAAGGCTCTTGTCGAAGGTATCATTATGATTATTTAATCCCAATTTCATTATCCTATTTGGTCTTAGCCTACTAATATATTCACATATTAATTCAATTTTGGCCTTAGATACAATATATAAAGCTCCTTCAATGGCATTTTTGGATTTTAAGATTTAGTTGTGGTGAGCAAAAATGATGATAGTTTCTTTTGTTTTCTATTTTAACATTTATTATATTATTTTAACTTAATTTAATTAAATTTTCAATTATAAAATTTCAAATAGACCATATACTTAGAGGGTAATTTGCAACTTAAAACCCTTAAAATTAATTAATTTAGCTTTTTAATGATAAAAATCAATACCGATTAACTTTTACTATATTTATAATTTAGTTTTTTTATCTTAATTAACCATCCAATCACTAAAATTTTTAGACTAAACTATAATTCACCTATATAACAACTTCGTAAATATTTAAAAATATTCACAAGCTTGATTTACAAAAACGAGGTCTCAAAACCTTATTTTCTAAAATTACTTGACTTGTAGTACGCACCACTTTTACCTTGTCTAACTGACCAATTAATAAAATCTATTGAATCAAGATTTAGTATATACTATATTTAACTCATAAATATTAATTAAGTATATCTACGGGCTCACTCATCAAAATTTGTGGTCTTGAAACCACTATTTCCATTAGCATTGAAAAATGGGCTATTACAAAATAATTTTTCTAAAACTATCAAAATAACGATTTACATCTCTTATTGCTTCAGCCGCAACTCTTGTCTCATCTTTGGTTCGCAACGAAAAGTTCTAAGCTCTATCTTTCATTTCCTTGAACACTTGTAAAGAAAAACAAACATGGTTAGTAGCTTCAGAATCAATGACCTAATGGTCTATTGAATCTTCCACAAACTAAGTTTCAATCATTAAGAGTTTCATATCTTTATCCTTTGTGGGTAGTAGATTTGCAATTGGCCTTGAAGCGTCTAATCTTATTGCAGAAAAAAACACTTAGGCTTTGATAAATCTTTAGGCTTCCTAGTTCTCTTCTTATCCTCTTTTTGTGGTTTAGAGGACTTAGCTTTATTTCTCTTAGTTTGTTTTTCCCTTCCCTTTAGAGAAAGAGGAAACAACTAAGTTAGCTTATGCTTTGCGGACAGGTTGATCACCATTGAGCACCAACTCATAGGATTGGAATTCCTTTATTAGTTGTGTAAACATCAACTGCTTGTCTATGAGGTTACATACTACCCTAAAGCTAGCAAAATCATTCAACAAGCTTTTGAACAAAATCTCAGTTTGTGTGTTCTGGTCTAGCTTGACCCCAATATCCTCAATCTCGAAAAAAGTAGCTCATAAAATAAACCATATGATATTTGACCGAAGTATCAAATTTGTTTTGGGAATTCATCAAATTAGTTATCATAAACTGCCAAGCCAAAATAGCTTGGCCCATGAACATGTCAATTAGGCCCTTTGATTTAATTCACATTCAATTGAGCTTTTGTCATTAACAAAAAAAAATTAATATTAAGGCCCTTCATTATCTATTTTTATTTTTGACCACGTGGATCGCTAAAATCAGCTAACGGACCAATCAAAAGCAACATGTGGCAACCCTTGATTTAATCATTCATTTTTCTTAGAAATATCATTGAAAAATTATAAAAATCTAAATATTAAAAATATTAAAATTTATAAAATATTATAAAATTTATAAAATATTATAAAAATTATATAAACTTATAAAATTATAAAAATCACAAAAGTAAAAATCTTAATATTTTTCTTTCAATTCTAGTTTAGATATTTGTTTTATTTTCTAAAGGGTTGTACGTTTAAAAAGGCCTTAATAAAAAAAAATCAATTAGGATCCTCAATTTCATTCACACTCAATTGAGTCTTTGTTAGTAACCAAAAAAAAAAAAAAAAAATTAAGTCCTTTTGATAATAATTTCTATCTTTTACAATGTTGGCTGTTAAAATTAACTAATAAACAATCAAAAGGCAACACGTGACATCCCTTGATTTAATTATTTATTTTCTAAGAAAAATCATTAAAAATTTATAAAATTATAAATATTAAAATATTAAAAATTTATAAAAGTATTATAAAATTATAAAAAATTTATTTATACAAAATTATAAAAAATCACAAAGACTTATAAAATCACAAATCTTATAAAAATTATAAAAAATCATAAAAACTTATGATATTATTTAAAAGCTATTAAAAATTAAATTTATATAAACTTATAATTTTTGAGAAAACATAGATAAAATTTATAAAAATTTATAAAAATCATAAAAAGTTATCAACATTATAAAAACTTACTAGAAATCCTAAAAATATAATAAAATATAAAAATATGAAAAATTATAAAACTTAGAAAAATTGAATGAACACATCGCTTTTAACTAACCGTTAGATAAGGGAATAATCGTCAAAATATTTTTTGCTAACATATGCTAATATTTGAAACGGTTGGATAATGAAATTTTTGGTTTTATAGTATCTAACCATTCCAAAAATACTTTATAGCATAAAATACTTTAAAAAAATTTTCAACTTTTCGAGGTTCAAATTACTATATTGTACTTAAAAATTGGAAATAAGAATTAAAGATTAAAATAATCAATTATTAATAAAAGGAGAGGGATCTGCATTTTTCATTTTATTTGTGAAAGATAGAGAACATTTGATTTTGTCTAAAAATGATCCCAACGATCTAATGACTATTCACATTATCTAATGGTTGGTTTTATGCAACATGTTCATTATGATTTCAGGGGTTTATTTTCTAAAATCAGGAGGTAATAAATGATTTTTTTATTTTTATAAATTATTTATGTCAAAACCATTTTTATTATTTTCTAGAAACGGGAAAAACGGGGATCGACTTTAAAAAACGAAAATGGAGTCGCCACCAATCTTTTTTCGCTTAGGTGTGATCGGATCACCTTATAAAATATTTTATTTCAAAAATTGATTTTGGCCTACGAAATTCAAGAAAATGGGTTCGGGAGTCGGTTACGTACGAGAAAGGATTAGCACCCTCATAACGCCCAAAATTGGTACCGGATTGATTAGTCATTGCCCTAATGTCGAAAATTCGAAAAGATTTAAAAACATGATTTCTTTAAAATTTTGAACAATTTGAGTTGGAATTAGAGATTCCTTTGTTCCGAAAGCATATAAACACCACATCCAGCACGTTAGGACGTGATATTTTAAACCCCCGTAACCAAAATCATCTCATGAATTACAAAATTCTTTAAAAGGATATTTAGTTATTTGGACGAACAAAAAATCAAAACCTAGCACGTTAGGGCATAATTTCTCGAACTTCTAAACACGAAATATTGCCTTGTTTTTGAAATCCTTATCCCAAGATAACAAAACGTCATATCCAGTGAGTTAGGACACGACAATTTTGAATTCTCGGAAATAAGTTTTTATTTAATTTTTAAAGGAAAATGACTAATTCATTAGATTCGATGAAATAAATCGAAACTTAGTAAGTTAGGGTGCAATTTCTTTCGAACCTTAAAACGTGGAGTATTTGCTTATTTCAAAACCAAATTTTTGATGCATCAAAGAAAATATAATATGATTGTAATAAAATGAAAAATAAATCATAATGCCAATATGCTTGATGGAATAAAAATGTAGGTGATAATATGAATAATAAAAATGAAGGCAAAAATAATAAAAAATATTAAGTAAAATAATAATAATAAATAAATAAACAAGTAAATAAATAAAAGAAAAGAAAATAATAACAAAAATAAAGCTAATATCAAATTATCAAATAGATAAATAATATATACAATAATTTAAAGATGATAATAATAATAATAATAATAATAATAATAATAATAATAATAATAATAATAATAATAATAATAATAATAATAATAATAATGGAAATATGTTAATAAATAAATAATAATAAAATAATATTAGCAAAAATAAAAATAATAATGAAAATAATGATAAAAATAATAGCAAAAATAAAAATAGTATTAATAATAATAAAATAATGTAAGGATATTAAAATAGTAATAATAATATAAAATAATAGGAGTAGTAAAAGTATATTAATTATAAAAATAATAATATATGTTAATATATAAATAATAATAAAAATAAAAACAACAAAGAATGAAAATAGTAATAATAATGGTGATACTAAAATAATAATAATAACAATACTAATAATAATGGATATAATAACAATAATAAATATAGCTATAGTAATAATATTATATATATAAAATAATGGTCATAATAAAAATAAAAATAATAATACAAATGAATATAATGATAATTATAAGGTTAAAATAAAATGATAATAATAACAACATAAAAGTAATAATAATGATGTTAATAATAAGAAAAATAAATTAATAATGAAATAACAAAAATTACAAAAGAAAATAAAAAAGATGAAATTGAACTTAAAATAAAAATTTGGGGTCGAATTTTGAAGAGAATAAAAGGAAATGGGCCTTATTGAATGCGCGCAAAACTAGGGAGGACCAAGTGAGGAAATATCCCTATTATTCAAAACGGCGCCTCTTATTATAGGACTAAAATAGAAAAGAAATAGCATTATAGGGCCAAATTAAAATTTAAAAAAGGATTTAATTGTAATAAGCTTAAAAAGCGAATGGACTGCGCACATAAATAGCCCACTCAAGGCAAAACACGCGGATCCTGATGAAGCAAGTCGGGTCTCGGGTCGGCTTCATGAAACGACATCGTTTTGGCATTGGGGATGGGCTCCAAAACGGCGTCGTTTAACAGGTATTTAAATACCACTTTTTTACCCCAAAAATTTCATTTCAAACACTCCCTCGAAAAAAATCAAAATAGAAGCCTTGAAGGCTCTCTCCCACACGGCCGGAGGCCAGAATCTGGCCCAGGGTTTCGGTGATGAGCCGTCGCACGCGCCGCCTCTGACGGCGGTCGGAAGGCCAGAAACCTCCCTTTTTAACGCCAATCCAAATGGTAAACTTCTTTTCTTTATTTTTTAAAAAATATAATAAAAGAGTTGCAAGAATGAAATAAAAAAAACGGAACAGTATAAAAAAAAAACCTCTGCTTGTGGGTTTTTATTGTATTTTTATATTTTCTTTGTGTATATTTGTCTATCTGTGTTTGTATATCTTCCCCCTCTTACATATTATTATTTGGGGTTTTATAAGCCCAAAAATAATTAAAAAAAAAGGAATATATTCTATTGCCATTTTGCTAGTGTTTTGTTTCCTTTCTTGTGCAGGCGATCGATGAGGGTCTCAGCGGTGGTGTGGGATTCGTGTCGCTGATCGCGGCGCGATCGAAGGCTATAACATCCTGAATTTTTGGGCCTATGCGTTTAGTGTGTGTATATGTTTAAAGTGTTAATTTAACTCTTAAGGGTCTAAATTGGGCTCAGGCTTAGGCAAAGGCCTTGATTAAAATTTTCTGTTTGGGCATTATAGGACTTAAAAGGTAGTACCTGTGTTTAAAATATCAAAATGGGCTTGTGGCCCAATGGTCAGTAGCGCCACTTAGGGAACAAGGAGGTGACGCCACACACCCAATTCCTTAGATTCAAGTTAGCTAATTTTCGGCATTAGGGTTAGGTGGAGTGGACGGCTACAAGGCTCAAAAATAGGAGGATTTATGTGAATGGGATAATGTAGATAATATAGTTGATAATATGGAAGATAAAATGAGAAAAATTAGGAGCTATCTGCTGAGAGTAGAGTTGGCCGAAATTCTATCACCTAGAGGAGTAAAGAAATCAATTTCTAATAGCCATAGGGGGTGCCGAATTTTCTATAAATAGGGGGAATAGCTCATCAATTTCGGCATTTGAACCCTACTTTTTCTTCATTCTTTGTGCCGAAATTCTTAGTCTCTCCCTCCAAAATTTCTGTCAACTTTCTTTCAAAAAGCCGAAAATCACCACCTCCTTCACCTTTCTTCTTTCTTTGAAATTTCCTGTTAGCCGAATCTTCTGATCTCCATTGTTATTCTTCTCCCATTCACTAAAAGCCAAAACTACACTCTTGCTTATTCTTGTAGCCAAATCTTCCTCTTGTTCATCTTTTTCGAGATTTTCTTAAAAGCCGAAATTCTTAGATCTCTAATCTTCTACGTTTCGATCTTCTGCTGTGATTGCTGAATCTTCCTGCAAGGGGTAGCCGAAACCATCTGTAAAGGTAAGTGTTGATTCGTGAGATTTCAATCTTTTTTCGGCTTTTAGAGATGTTAGCCGAATGGCTATATGGTTAACTAATCGGGTGTTTTCTCTCATTTGCGGTATTCTGGGATTTGAAGGGGGTCCAATCGCTTAGATTTCTAAGCCAGAGTTCAGTAGCACTCGGATCGAATTACTTTCGGGATTTTAAGTTAAGGAGATCTGTTAATTTAAATGTATGAATCGGGTAAAGCACTAACCTTGGCCGAATATAGGGAGGCCTTATCCTTGCATTCTTCTAGCTTTTGAGCAAGGTTGTAGACAAAGGGAAGTAGATCAGATTAGCGAGGGTATCGACATAGAGAGTAGTACTACGCGTTATCAGGTGTGTAACTTTTCACACCATTAGATTGTCTGTTAATATGTGTTAATAAATCTGCTTATATTCTGTCAAATGTCAAAATCCCAGCATAACGTTGAAACCCGAGGAGGGGAAAAGCGAATCACCAGGTTAGCGATCTCTGTCATTCTTCAGTGAATGTTCCTATTAAGATGATATGTTTTATAAGTATGCCGATTTCTGTGATTGCACGGGGTTGGGTTTGATGAAAGAGGAAGTGTTCTGTGTAGTGGCTTTTGCCATGATCTGTTGTAGTGGCTTTTGCCATGATCTGTTTTAGTGGCTATTGCCATGATTTGACGATGAGCAGCTTGACTGCCATTGATGGTGTGTAGAGGTGTGGGTTGATTGTAGAAATCCCCAATTGTAATATCCGAGATTTAGGGGTTATGCATTTTCACTTAAATGTATGTGGTAGCATGCTTGTGTGTAATTTGAATGTGTTTTGTGGGCTTCGGGAACCTTGGGATGTAGGTGGAAGCCTTAGGAAAATATTTGATTTTATGCTTAAAAAGGGAACTAAGGGAGCTAGTCCTTAAGGAGTTTAGTGTGTGGCTTAGGACACAAGAAATAAGCTGGTAAAGTGGCAAGGGAGGTGCCACTTAGAGCACAGGAGAGTGACGCCACAGGGAGTGTGAAGGGGCCTAGGTTCGAGTAACGCAGGTGGCATTTTAGAGCTTTTATTTTTCGGCAAAGAGGTGCAGTGGTGGACGGCACAAGGACTCTGAATGGATAAAGTGTAGATTGGGTCAGATAGCTCAAAATTTCGACTAAGTAGGAGGAAAAGAGGGGATTTGAATGAGTGAAGAAGAGGTGGCCGAATGTGGGAGTCTAGGAGATGCATAATCGGTTTTGGGGATGTAGTAGGGGGTGTTATCGAAATCTCTTAATCACCTCCTACTCTTCTTTTCTTTCTCTCAACCTCAATCCTATACTTTTTTTTCTCTTTTCTTCTTCTTGTGGTCGAATATCCCATCTTCATTGAGAGCCATAGTTGAATCGTGTAACCCCTCCTTCTCTTCTCTTTTCATAAGTCCCTAAAGCCGAAACACTCCATGTCATTAGCTGAAATCTTTCTCTTTTTTCTGTCATCTCTCAAGAGCCGAATCTCTAAGGGTAGTGCCGTCGACTATCTTCTCATAGTTTCTTCAAACGTGATTTGGTGGTAAGTATCTTCCTCTTAGCAATTGGTTTCACCTCTTTTTCTTTTGGTGTGCCAAAATCGAATGGTTAGCCTTGGTTTTGAGGGATGGTCGAATCTTGATAAGGCCATAATCTTGTGCTTCTTTCGTGTGTAGCCAGAGTAAGAGAGCGTTAAGGATCTCGTGGGTTCGACTACTCAAGGTAAGGGCTAATATTCAGCCAAAGGCCATATTATTTTAAAGATGGCCGATTCTAACTATGGTCTTTAGGGGGAGTTCGACAGAGATAATGAGAAGTTTGAGATTCAGATCTATTCCGGTAAGGGTTCTAGTGTTTTGGATCTGTCTCTCATTCGTTCAAAAGCCGAAGGCTAATTATTTTTGTGTGCTAGTGCTTGGCCGATTGCAAGGGAGGTGCATCACGTAGCTTCGGGATTTGGTTGGAAACCAAATCGGCATTAAGGTAAGGTGTTATCTTCATGCGACATATCCTTCGAGATTTCTAGTTGAGCCAATAGGCCTTTGGTTACTAACAAAGTGTTGGTCGATTGTAGGAAGGGGGAAGGCAAATGTTTCGGATCTCGTTAGTTTCGCGTAGTTTCGGGATTTCGCTTAGATTTACGAATAGTCAGGTGTGTAACCCTACATTAATTCCCGATAGATTAATGGTAGCAATATTAAACATGTGATTATGAAAATACGAGTAACATGGCTAAGGGTACCATTCAATGGTACAAGGCATTCAGTACATTACCCTTAACTCTCGCTTAATAATGTTATAAACATTGATATGGAATATGTGTGATTTCGTTATGACTTTGGGGTAAGGTACATTGCATGATATCCAATAATATGTATGTTGCATGGGCATATGGGTGATAATGATAAAGGGAAGTGTTCGGTGGTTTTACCACATTATCCGGTGACTTATGTCACATATTATGAATCCGGTGACTCAGTCACATTATCTGGTGGCTATGCCACGATTATAAGGGCGATGTGTAGTTGACTGCAGCAACTGCCTTCAAGGGTGTGTAGCGGATAGATGGTCGATTTAGTAATCCCTATGGTGTGATTGGCAGGTACGGGTGGTGTGTAGAGGTTGGATATCTAGGTGGGTTTGGGTTGCATCATTGCTTATATTTGTTATATGTGATTTGATATGCCTTAATCGTTTGGGAGTCTGTGTTGGTTGTTACACACTGAGTCTATTGACTCACCCTTTGTGGGCTAACATTTTGCAGGTGATACTCAGTAAATGGACCGGCTCGGCAGAGACTTAGTGGTGGCCATGCTCATTTCAAAGATTTTGGGTTTCTTATGATCAAACTTGTCACATTTTCCTATTAAGTTTTTTTGAGATTTATTTCGGGATTTGTTTTGTTGTAATAAGGCCATTACTATTTAACTGTTTCACGTATGCGTTTTAAATTTTTATTCTATTACGATCGACATCAAACCAATGGTTAAACAATTTTTTGTAAACAACTTCAAATGTTTTGACACCTAAACACCTACGATTTTCAACTTAATGATAAGCTCTAAAATTCGGCATTTCTTTTAACTTGTAATTTTTTGAAATATAAAGATAACTTTTTTCTACAAACTTCAATAACAACACGGTTTTCAACTTGATCATAACACAAATCTATTTTCTTCAAAACCACTAATTTTTCCAAGATGACAAAATGAGATTAGCTACATTTTACTCAAGGAGCATGCCAGATCCGGTCAGGGCTTGTGGGCCGAGTTTGGGGTGTTTCAACTTGGTATCAGAGCCAGGTTCAAAACTCGGCTTGAAGGGCTTTTGGGCCCAAAATATTTTTTTGAAATTGAGTTTTACTAAAAGATGAGCAGGTTTTCTGGCATGGCACCTGAGTCTCCGGCCCGAGGTCCACCAGGTAAGTACCCGTAATTATTGTGTGATTTGTATGTGGGTAATATGGGATCATGGATTAGTAGGTTAGGAGCTATTGAACCCCAGGATTAGCTTACTCCAACACACAATTACATAAAATTTAAAGACTAATTAAACAAACCTGTGAGTAAGTCGTCGAGTTAAGGGTATGGCAACAGTTGTGCGCATGTCTAGGATTGGATTCAGGGGGAGTTTGGTATTTAAGCAGTTCTAGTGACTCACCTCCTCTTCGCTCGAATCCTACCTGGTGCGTAGTGACGGTTCACCCTAACCAATAGGACTTACCCACAAGCTAAATTCAATAATTAAAACCCGAAAGGGACCAGCTACACTATTTTATAAAAACCTTAATTTTAAAATCACCAAATTACCCCCTCCCCCCGATTTGTAAAAACTACCTTAGATCTGAAAAAAATACTGAAGTGCCTCGATTTGTGGAAATTACTAAAATACCCTCAGTTTATAAAATTATCGTACTACCATCAATTCTTACCAAAATATCCCTATTTTGCAAAATACCAAAAACCCCTATTTTGCAAAATTACCAGATACCTTGATTTGGAAAAATTACCAAAATACCCCTATAAGACAAATTACGAAAATACCCTTGGGTTGAAACGGACGAAAATGCTCAAACCGGTGAACGTGTGTAGTAGATACTATTGAATGAATGTGGTTTTCTAAGTTAGGGTAGGAGATTAGAACGGAAACTTTGTAATGATCGAAAGAACTACTACTAAACTTCTTTACATAAAACTTGTTCGTGGGTAATCAGTGGAACAGAAGCTAATACATAAAATTTCTTAAATCAGATTAAATCGCGATCATAGACATGAGTTCTAGGGGACGTGGTCATAGTGTACATGGGCATGGTAGAGGCAAAATGACCGTATCGGAACCTGTTAGGTCTGGTCAAGAGTCCGAGAATGAGATGCCACCACCACCAGCTGCTGGTGTTGAGTATCGAGATCGACGGGATGATGCAAGATGTCGACGATGTCTGCGAGTTCTTGAGAGGGTGGTCGAGCAGTGGAGGCATGGGAGCTCGTAAATCAGACTGAGCGACTCCGCCAATGGAGCTAAGGTATTTCGAGGTGTATCTGGTGTGGCGCCCAATACGGCTGAGTATTAGTTGGAGGCGATGGAGCGAATCATGGACAATTTGGACCTGACTGTTGAGGAAAAACTGAAAGGGGTTGTGTCACTTCTCCGGGATGAGTCATACCAGTGGTGGCTCACGGTTGGGGATAGTGTGGCAGCGGATGATCTCACTTGAGAGTATTTCAAGGCGACGTATCAGAAGAAGTATATAGGGACTAGCTATATTGTTGCACAGAGGAAGGCGTTTTGAGGCTGGTGCAGGGAAGTAAGTCCGTAGCGGAGTACGAAGCGAAATTCTTAAGGTTGAGCTGGTATGCTCGAGGTATCGTGGCTATGGAGCATGAACGGTGTGTCAGTTTCGAGGACTGACCGAGGATGACCGAGATTGCCGATTATTCTCAAAGAAGAGCGGAGTTTGCTGTGTTGGTAGAGAAGGCTAAGGTAGCCGAAGGGGTCAAGGAATCTTTGAGACAGAATTTTGATAGGAATAGACAAAAGAGGTTTTGGGTCGTCGGGGTCATTCGAAAGTCTCCAGAAAATACCTAGAGTTGATGGGTCATGAGATCGACAGTTGTTCTTTGGGAGGTCGAGATCGTCGTGTGCTCAGTGTGGAAAGATGCACCTGGGGGAGTGTTAGAAGATGACAGGAGGATGTTTTAAGTGTGGGTCCAAAGACCATATGATTAGGGACTATCCTATGGAAACAAACAAGAGCCACCAAGCATCAGGGGTTTAATCAAGTCGGGCGAGAGGTGGACAACACCACCGAGGGTCGTGGTCCGCTTAGCGAGGTAATGGTTCTGGTAGAGGTCGCGGGACACCGGGCAGAAGTGTTGGTAACACGGAGGTGAGACAGCCAGGTCTGGTATATGCGGTTCGTCAGAAAGAGGATGGTGATGCACCTGATGTCATAACGGGTACGTTCCTTATTTTTGGATTACCCTTTACTGCTTTGATAGATATAGGGTCAACTCATTCATACATCACTAGTAAAGTAGCTGGAACTCTGCATGTGAACTCTGAGACTGTACCTAGGAAGATGATGGTACTTAGTCCTTTAGGGCAATCAATAGTAGTAGACAAACTCTTTAGGGCAGTGCATTTAGAAGTTCAGGGGGCGCAGTTTCCAGCTGACTTAATGGAGTTACCATTCGGGGAATTTGATCTAATCTTGGGAATGGACTAACTAGTGAAGTACAGTGCGAATGTCGATTGTGCTGCTAAGCGCATGTCATGGTAAGAAAGGGATGTGTAGCTTTTCTGATGTTGGTCAGTGCCTTAGAGGCTAAGGAAGCAGCTGTAGGAGAGGTCAGGACGATAAGAGAATTTATGGATGTCTTTCCGGAGGAACTGCCAGGTTACCCCTGATAGGAGGTGGAGTTTGAATTGATTTATCGCCAGTGCAGCTCTGTGTCAATTGCTCCGTATAGGATGGCGCCAAAGGAGTTGGTAGAGCTCAAGGCCCAGATCCAAGATTACTCGATCGTGGATTTATCCGACCTAGTGTGTCTCCATGGGAAGCACCAGTCCTATTCATGAAAAAGAAGGACGGGACTATGCGCATGTGCATAGATTACCGGTAGTTGAATAAGCTGACCATCAAGGACAAGTATCCATTGCCGAGGATAGACGACTTGTACGATCAGCTTAAGGGGGCCGCAGTATTTTCAAAGATAGATCTAAGGTCAGGGTATCATCAACTCAAGGTGAAGGAAGTAGACATCTATAAGATAGATTTCTGAACAAGATATGGGCATTATGAGTTCTTAGTAATGCCGTTCGGATTGCTGAACGCCCCAGTTGCGTTCATGGATATGATGAACCGAGTTTTCCAACCCTACCTGGATCAGTTCGTCGTTGTGTTCATAGACGACATCCTAGTGTATTCCAAGTCTGAGGAAGAATATGATGAGCATCTCCGGGTGGTATTGCAAGTGTTAAGGGAAAAGAAGCTATATGCCAAGTTCAGCAAGTACGAATTTTGGCTGAAGGAAGTTACGTTCTTAGGGCATGTGGTGTCTGTGGAAGGAATAAAAGTGGATCCTCGGAAGATTGAGGCAGTATTAGATTGGAAACCACCTAAGTCTGTGGTAGAGGTTCATAGTTTCTTGGGGTTAGCAGGCTACTATAAGAGATTTGTTGAAGGGTTCTCGTCAATAGCAAAGACCTCCGACGGTTGTTGAGAAAGGAGGTACCGCTCAGTATGGATGGATAAGCAGCAGGAGAGTTTTGAGAAGTTTAAGAGAGTATTGACAGAGGCTCCAGTTTTGATTTAGCCGAAAGCGGGAAAGGATTTTGTGGTGTATTGTGATGCTTCTCACACAGGACTGGGATGTGTTGTAATGCAAGAAGGGAAGGTGGTCGCTTATGTGTCTCGGCAATTGAGGCCACACGAGGTTAACTATCCGACGCATGATCTGGAGTTGGTGGCGGTAGTTTTCACTTTAAAAGTGTGGAGGCACTATTTGTATGGAGAAAGGTCGGTGATCTACACGACCACAAGAGTCTGAAATATTTGTTGACTCAGAAGGAGCTGAATTTGAGACAGCGAAGGTGGGTGGAGTTGTTGAAAGACTACGATTGTTCAATAGAGTATCACCCGGGCAAGGCGAATGTGGTGGCAGATGCCCTAAGTCAAAAAATAGTGTCGGATCTGAGGGCGATGTTTGCACACCTTAGTCTTTATGATGATGGAAGTTTGCTAGCAGAGTTGTAGGTGAAGCCGACATGGCTAAGTCAGGTAAAGGAGAAACAATTGGTAGATGGTGAACTAAGTGCTAAGCTACTGCAAGTGCAAAATGGGGAGTTGGAAGACTATGGTGTAAACAGCGATGGAGTGCTGTGTTTTCGGGTCAAGGTCTATATACCAAATGATGAAGAGTTAAGGCAGAGAATTCTTCAGGAATTGCATAGTAGCCCTTACGCTATGCATCCTAGAGGAAGTAAGTTATCTGAGGATCTACGGATCGCTTTTGGTGGCGGTCTAAAATGAAAAGTTCTGAAATTGGTGGGGAAGTGCTTAACGTGTCGGCGGAGTTAAGGTTTGAACACCAATCTGCACCGGATTGCTTCAGCCGATAAAGATTCCGCAGTGGAAGTGGGAGAGAATTACCATGGACTTCGTTAGTGGGCTTCCTCTTACGCTTACTAAGAAGGACTCGGAATGGGTGGTAGTAGATCGGTTGATGAAGTCTGCACATTTCATACCAGTGCGGGTTGACTATTCTCTGTAGAGATTGGCAAAATTGTATGTAGCAGAAATTGTGAGGCTGCACGAAGTGCCAGTGTCGATTATCTCGAATAGGGATCCGTGGTTTACATGTCGATTTTGGAAAGCACTACATCAGGCATTGGGCATCAGGTTAGACTTTAGTACGGCATTTCATCCGCAGTCAGACGGCCAGTCTGAGTGGGTAATTCAAGTGTTAGAGGACATGTTGAGAGGTTGCGTGATAGACTTCAGAGGAAGCTGGGAGGAGTCTTACCTTTAGCGGAGTTTGCATACAATAACAGCTATCAAGCAAGTATTCAGATGGCACCGTACGAAGCGCTGATATGGACGAAAGTGTCGCACTCCTACGTGTTGGACAGAATTGGGGGAACGTCATGTTTTGGGTCCGGAGTTGGTGGCAGAATCTGAAGAAAAGGTTAAGGTAATTCAGACACGGTTGAAGGAGGCATCTGACATGCAAAAGTCATATGCGGATGTTAAGCGGAAGGAGATAGAGTTTGCTGTGGGAGATCAGGTGTTTCTAAAAGTTTCGCCATGGAAGAATGTGATGAGATTTGGTCGCAAGGAAAGTTGAGTCCCAGGTTTATAGGACCTTATCGGGTTTTGAAGCGAGTTAGACCAGTAGCATATCAGTTAGAGTTGCCTTCGGAGTTGAAGCAGATGCACGATGTGTTCCACGTTTTGATGCTACATCGTTACCGATCGGATCCATCTCATGTGGTGCCAGTTGAAGAGGTGGAGCTGAGACCAGATCTGTCCTATGAGGAGGAGCCAATTCAAATTCTGGAGCGGGATGTGAGGGTGTTACGGAGGAAATCAGTTCCTCTAGTCAAAGTGTTATGGTGTAACCATGGATCGGAGAAAGCTTCGTGGGAGCCAGAGGAAACAATGCGACAGTAATACCCTCACTTATTTTACCCAGGTAATTTTGGGGTCGAAATTATTTTACGGGGGTAGAACTGTAATATCTAGGATTTAGGGGTTATGCATTTTCACTTAAATGTATGTGGTAGCATGCTTGTATGTGATTTGAATGTGTTTTGGGGGCTTCGGAAACCTTGGGATGTAGGTGGAAGCCTTAGGAAAATATTTGATTTTAAGCCTAAAAAGGGAACTAAGGGAGCTAGGCTTTAAGGAGTTTAGTGTGTGGCTTAGGACACAAGAACTGAGTTGGTAAAGTGGCAAAGGAGGTGCCACTTAGAGCATAGGAGAGTGATGCCACAGGGAGTGTGAAGGGGCCTAGGTTTGAGTAACGTATGTGGCGTTTTAGAGCTTTTATGTTTTGGCAAGGAGGTGTAGTGGTAGACGGCACAAGGACTCTGAATGGATGAAGTGTAGATTGGGTCAGATAGCTCAAAATTTTGGCTAAGTAGGAGGAAAAGAGGGGATTTGGATGAGTGAAGAAGAGGTGGCCGAATGTGGGACTCTAGGAGATGCATAATCGATTTTGGGGATGTAGTAGGGGGTATTGCCGAAATCTCCTAATCACCTCCTACTCTTCTTTTCTTTCTCTCAACCTCAATCCTATACTTTTTTTTTCTCTTTTCTTCTTCTTGTGGCCAAATATCCCATCTTCATTGAGAGCCATAGCCGAATCATGTAACCCCTCCTTCCTTTCTCTTTTCATAAGTCCCTAAAGCTGAAACACTCCTTATCATTAGCCGAAATCTTTCTCTTTTTTTGTCATTTCTCAAGAGCCAAATCTCTAAGGGTAGTCTGCACGACTATCTTCTCCTAGTTTCTTCAAACGTGATTTGGTGGTAAGTATCTTCCTCTTAGCAATCGGTTTCATCTCTTTTTCTTTGGGTGTGCCGAAATCGAATGGTTAGCCTTGGTTTTGAGGGATGGCCGAATCTTGATAAGGCCATAATCTTGTGCTTCTTTCGTGTGTAGCCAGAATAAAGGAGCGTTAAGGATCTCGTGGGTTTGACTACTCAAGGTAAGGGTTAATATTCGGCCAAAGGCCATATTATTTTAAAGATGGCCGATTCTAACTATGGTCTTTAGGGGGATTTCGACAGAGATAAGAAGAAGTTTTGAGATTCAGATCTATTCCGGTAAGGGTTCTAGTGTTTCGGATCTGTCTCTCATTCATTTAAAAGCCAAAGGCTAATTATTTTTGTGTGCTAGTGCTTGGCCGATTGCAAGGGAGGTGCAACACGTAGCTTCAGGATTTGGTTGGAAACCAAATCGGCATTAAGGTAAGGTGTTATCTTCATGCGACATATCCTTCGGGATTTCTAGTTGAGCCGAATAGGCTTTTGGTTACTAACAAAGTGTTGGCCGATTGTAGGAAGCGGGGAAGGCAAACGTTTCGGGATCTCGTTAGTTTCGCATAGTTTTGGGATTTCGCTTAGATCTACGAATAGTCAGGTTTGTAACCCTACATTTATTCCCGATAGATTAATGGTAGCAATATTAAACATGTGATTATGAAAATACGAGTAACATGGCTAAGGGTACCATTCAATGGTACAAAGGCATCGTGCACGTTACCCCTAACTCTCGCTTAATAATGTTATAAACATTGATATGGAATATGTGTGATTTCGTTATGACTTTGGGGTAAGGTACATTGCATGATATCTGATTAATATGTATGTTGCATGGGCATATGGGTGATAATGATAAAGGGGAAGTGTTCCGGTGGTTTTTACCATATTATCCGGTGACTTATGTCACATATTATGAATCCGGTGACTCTGTCACATTATCTGGTGGCTATGCCACGATTATAAGGGCGATGTGCAGTTGACTGCAGCGACTGCCTTCGAGGGTGTGTAGCGGATGGAGGATCGATTTAGTAATCCCCACGGTGTGATTGGCAGGTACGGGTGGTGTGTAGAGGTTAGATATCTAGGTGGGTTTGGGTTGCATCATTGCTTATATTTGTTATATGTGATTTGATATGCCTTAATCGTTTGGGAGTCTGTGTTGATTGTTACACACTGAGTCTGTTGACTCACCCTTCGTGGGCTAACATTTTGCAGGTGATACTCAGTAAATGGACCGGGTCGGCAGGACTTAGTGGTGGCCATGCTCACCAGGCATTTTTGGTTTCTTATGATTAAACTTGTCACGCTTTTCTTATTAAGTTTTTTTAGATTTATTTCAGATTTATTTTTTGTAATAAGGCCATTACTATTTAACTGCTTTCACGATGTGTTTTAAATTTTATTCTATTACGATCGACGTCAAACCAATGGTTAAACAATTTTTTAGTAAACAACTTCAAATGTTTTGACAACTAAACACCTACGATTTTCAACTTAATGATAAGCTCTAAAATTCGGCATTTCTTTTAACTTGTAATTTTTTGAAATATGAAGATAATGTTTTCTACAAACTTCAATAACAACACGTTTTCAACTTGATCATAACACAAATCTATTTTCTTCAAAACCACCAATTTTTCCAAGATGACAAAACGAGATTTAGCTACGTTTTACTCAAGGAGCATGCCAGATCCAGTCAGGGCTTATGGGCCGGGTTTGGGGTGTTTCACCAATAGTGTGATTGGCAGGTAAGGGTGGTGTGTAGCGGATGGAAACCTAGGATTGGGTTGGGTTTTTGCATATATTTTATTATATGATATCTGTTATTTTGATTTGTGGGGCTAAGGCCCAATCTGATGGTGCACGAGGGTTGCACACTGAGTCTCGCGACTTAACCTATTATTTAATATTTTTTTCAGGTAGCATCTAGTGCATCGGACCGGGCTAGAGAAGAGCGCAAGGTGGCCATGCGAGAGAATATTTTGATCCAGCAAAAGACTTTACTTAGTTTATTTATTTTTATTATTTTTAATTAGTGGGTTTAAAATTTCATTGTAATAAGGCCACGGGCCACTAGCTTCACATTTTTCTTTCTTTTGATTTTATTTTGGGCTTTTATTATTATTAGGCATTTAAGTTTTACGTTTTAATTAAACTAAGACATTAATATAAAATGTATATCTTTTACAACTTATTCAACTATTTAGTTTTCCCGAATAAAAGGTTAAGCTCAAGAAAAATATTTTCCCGAAATTGCGACATCTTTCAAAATCTCCTTAGTGACATGCCAGATCCGATTATAGTGTTTGGGCAGAGTTTGGGGTGTTACAAATTGGTATCAACGACCGGTTTAAAACTCGGCTTTGATGGTTTTTTTTGGGCTCAAAACTTTTTCTAGAAATGGGCTTTTGAAACATGCATGTTTATAAATGATAACAGGTTTGTTAGTGGCATGGCACCTGCATCTCCGGCCCAAGTCGGCCAGGTAAGTACTCTAAACCATTGTGTGATATATATATATATATGGGCTTGATGGGCTTTATGGGACGTAGGCTAGTTCCATTAGACTTTGATGCACTATAGGCCTAGCTTAAACAACTTTTTAAATTCCATAAGACTTAATTTATCCAAACAAATCCTGTGAACTAGTCGTTGAGTTAGGGTGTGGCAACAGGCATACGCATGTCTAGGACTAGATTCAAGGAGAGCTTGGTATTCAAGCAGTCCTAGTGACTCACCTCCTCTTTTCTAGAATCCTACTTGGTGCGTAGTGACTGGTCGCCTTAGCCACAAGGACTTGTTGACAGGCTAAAATTTATAACTAAAACCCTAAAGGGACTAGTACCTTATTTTTGTAAAATTGCCTGTATGACCTAATTTTTTTTGTAAAATTATCCCAAAAACCCTAGGTTGAAGAAATTTACCGAGATACCCTTGATTTTGCAGAATGAACAAAATACCATTGTTTGGAAATTTTTGAAGTACCCTTGTTGAGAAATTACTGAATTACCCTTGATTTACGAAAGTTACCAAAATTTACAAAATTATCGAAATACCCTCAGTTTGTAAAATTACTGAAATACCCCAAATTGCAAAACTACCGAAATACCCCTATATTGTAAAATCGCCAAAATCTATTATTTTGAAAATTTACGAAAATACCCCTGTAGGTAAAATTATGAAAATACCCTTGGGTAGTGAAATGATGCAAATACCCCTAGGTGATTAATGTAAGTTTATAAGGCTGTTTTTATGGTTGATATGTGCTAAATGTTGACTGAAGGTGAACTCTAGGACTAGGAAGTATCGACTTGAGAACTAAACCCGTAGATAGAATTCTAATTCGAAAGAACTACTATCGAAATGATTTTACATAAGATTGTTCGCGGTTAATAAGTGGGAAGAATTAATAATTCATAAAATTTCTAATCAGATAAATGCCAATCGGAAGAATGAGTACAAGGGGTCATGGACGTCCGCCGCATGGTCGTGGTAGGGAAGGATGACTGTGTCCGAACCAGTAGGGTCTGGCCACGGGTTAGGAAATGAGATACCGGATCTGCCAGCTATGGAGGGGGAATTTCAGGACCAAATAGGTGAAGATGATGCAGTGTCTCAAGCGATGCTGCAGGTCCTTAAAAGAGTGGATGGAGTAGGCACGGGTTCAAGAGCTCGGAAGTCTGTGTCCGAATGACTCCGAGCCAACGGAGTGGAGATGTTTAGGGGATTTTCTGGCGTGGCCCTTAACACAGCTGAGTATTGGTTAGAGGCAACTGAGTGCATAATGGATGACCTTGACTTCACTGTGGAGGAAAAGTTGAAGGGGGTCGTGTCTCTTCTTCAAGACGAGCCTACCAGTGGTGGCTCACGGTGAAGGAGGGTACTTTCGCATACCGCATTGATTGGGACTTCTTTAAGGAGTCATTTTAAGGAAGGTACATCAGGGCCAGTTATGTGGATGCACAGAGAAAGGCATTCCTAAACTTGGTACAAGGAAGTAAGTCTCAGTATCAATCTGAGGCGAGTTTAGCGGTTGAGCCGTTACACTCGAGGGATTGTGGTGACTGACTATGAGCGTTGCATACGGTTCGAGGATGGATTAAGGGATGAACTGAGGGTATTAGTAGCACCGCAGCGAGAAAGGGACTTTGCGATTTTGGTTGATAAAGCTAAGATATCTAAGGAGGTTAAGCAAACTGAGAAATAGAACAAGGATAAGGATAGGAATAGGAATAAGAGGAATTTTGGGTCGTCGAAATCATCCAGGAATTTTTAGAAAAGGCCTAGGTCTCATGGGCCAGCTTGTGCTTCGATGGGTCAGAATCGGTCATGTCCTTCGTGTGGGAAGGTGCAAATGGAGAGTGCAGATAGAGAACCGGTGGATGCTTTAGGTGTGGATCCACGGAGCATATGATTAAAGACGTCCACAGGTGGAGCAGGCACAACCCACGGGACGAGGTTCTGATCAGGTTAAGAGAGGTGGTCAACAACCACCAAGGGGCCGTAGACAAGCCGAGGGCAATGTTGGTAATGAACGCGGTCGTGGAGCATCAGGTAGAGGTGCAGGTTATGCTGAGGCGAGGTAGCTAGCTTTGACCTATGCAGCACATCGCCAAGGGGATGGAGACGCTCCAGATGCGAGTAATGGTGCGTATCTTACCATAGTATACTAAGTGTATATTTTGGCTTTAGAATTAAAGTGCCCAGCGAAAGCATAGTTGTGAGACTTAGGTAGTATGATTACTAGTTAATTGGAAACTTCGAGGACGAAATTTCTTTAAGGATGTAGAACTATAACATCCTGAATTTTTGGGCCTATGCGCTTAGTGTGTGTATATGTTTAAAGTGTTAATTTAACTTTTAAGGGTCTAAATTGGGCTCAGGCTTAGCAGAGGCCTTGATTAAAATTTTACATTTGGGCATTATAGGACTTAAAAGGTAGTACACATGTTTAAAATATCAAAATGGGCTTGTGGCCCGGTTGTCGATAAGCACCACTTAGGAAACAAGGAGGTGACGCCACACCAGGGAGTTAGGGGCCCAAATTTAAGTTTCAAGGAGCCAAAGTCCTTGGATTCAAGTTAGCTAATTTTCGGCATTAGGGTTAGGTGGAGTGGACAGCTACAAGACTAAAAAATAGGAGGATTTATGTGAATAGGATAATGTAGATAATATAGTTGATAATATGGAAGATAAAAGGAGAAAAATTAGGAGCTATCTGTTGAGAGCAGAGTTGGCCGAAATTCCATCACCTAGAGGAGTAAAGAAATCGGTTTCTAATAGCCATAGGGGGTGTCGAATTTTCTATAAATAGGAGGAATAGCTCATCAATTTTAGCATTTGAACCCTACTTTTTCTTCATTCTTTGTTCCAAAATTCTCAGTCTCTCCCTCCACAATTTTTGTCAACTTTCTTTCAAAAAGCCCAAAATCACCGCCTCCTTCACATTTTCTTCTTTCTTTGAAATTTCCTGTTAGTCGAATCTTCTGATCTCCATTGTTATTCTTCTCCTATTCACTAAAAGCCGAAACTACACTCTTGCTTGTTCTTGTAGCTGAAATCTTCCTCTTGTTCATCTTTTTCGGGATTTTCTTAAAAGTTGAAATTCTTAGATCTCTAATCTTCTACGCTTCGATCTTCTGCTGTGATTGCCGAATCTTCCTGCAAGGGGTAGCCGAAACCATCTGTAAAGGTAAGTGTCAATTCGTGAGATTTTAATCTTTTTTCGGCTTTTAGATATCTTAGCCGAATGTGTAACACCCTGATTTAGGGGTTATTTGTAAATTAAATAAATTCCATGTGGGCTTCAAGAAATAAATAAATATGATTTTATTTGGCATGATTTAGGTCTAAAATAACCCGATTTAGGTCAAAATTTGAAACTTAAAAATATTTTTTGGGTTTAAAATGAAGGAAGGCTGGGGATAGGGGTTAAATAAAATTTAGGAGGAACATGGCATAAGAATGGGCTTGGTACAAGTGGCGTGGGCGCCTAAGAGGTTGCTAGGGGACTTGGGTTCAATCATGAAATAGCAAGGAGAAATTTTTTGGGCACTAAAGGAAGGGCCTGGTAAGAAAGGTTTTAAATAAATTTCGAGTAAAGAACGGACAAGGAAGTCGAGTTGGCGGAGTGACAAGGAAGTCAGTTGGCGGAGTGGCACTACTTAAGAGGGCTTTGGCAAGGGACACGGTTCGAGTCAAGTCGAGCGAAAGGGATTTTACTTTTGGGCTTGGTGCAAAAAAGGAAAAGGGCTCGTAAGGTTTATAATTAAAAGGTGGGGCTTTATGTCATGAAAGTCTAGAGGGAAGAGTGGTAAGGCGTGAAGGAAAGAAATTTCTTGCTCCAGTCACAGTTTCGAACCCTGTGCCTTGCGCCTTGATTTTATTTTTTTTTCCCTATTGCTTTGGCGTGAAGAGAATGCGAATTAGCGACATTTAGGAATCTTAAATTGATAAGAGATAGGGCATATTTTTTTGCTCATAATTAGCTGGAAGAGGGGGAATTTTAGTGTTTTATTTACTATTAAATTGTTGAGGGGATTAGGAGATTAAAGCTAGATTTATTTTGTGATAATTCAAGGCTGGAAATTATCACAAAATAAAGAGAATTTGGCCAGCATTGGGACTCCTTAGGGGCTGTCCATAATTGTTTTTTTTTACAGCAAAGAAGGGCCAAAAGTTCTTCAATTTTTCTCTTCTTTTCCTCACTTGTTCTTCTTGAATTTCCTCTTGCTTATATTGCTAAAATTCCAGCTTCTTTTCTTCTTCTTTACAAGCCAAATCCTCCTTGAACCCCTACTTCTTTTCTTTCTCCTTCTTCTTCCACCATTAGCCAAACCCCTATCACCTTGCTATCAAACTCCCTTATACAACAGCCTAAAATTATTCAAAATTCCAACTTCTCTTCTCTTGTACAAGTTTAATATACCCCTCTTTAATAGGAAAATTCCAGCCCTTTTCTTCTTAGGATTAGCCAATTTTCTCTTAAGTGAGTCATTGTTCGGTTCTTTTCTTTTCATTGAAAATTGTCAAACCCCTCACAACCCCAAGTGGTGCTGATTTGTGGAGTTTAAGGGCTGAAACAATCATCAAGGAAGCTTTAGAATTATTTTCTAAGGAAAGTTAGTAAGCACATTCTACCAAAGGCCTTTCAATTAAAAAGTTTATGATTAACTCACCAAACTAACGTGTGCCATAGATTTAGGGACTATCGGGATTTATTCTCCTAAGGTAAGTGGTGGTAAGCAATATTTGGTAAGATTCGTTGTTTAAATTTATGGCTTGGAGGATTAACCGTGTGACCTGATTAAGTGTGTTGATGGAGGCAAGTTCCAGTCAAAGAGGGCAAGGAAAGTCCTCATTCAAGTTCAAAAGAGATCGATCTTGGCGGTTAGAGATTGGCCATCGGGGTGTGGGCCAGCATCAAAAGCAAAGAGATTAGGCAGATAGGCGTAGTCTCGGTTAGCGATAGCGTTGGAATCGAGAGTGTAGAACTGCAAGTAATTAGGTGCGTAATTATCGCACTATTTCTCCTATTTTGTGTATTGATATATATGTACATATACTTGGTGTATGATGTGTGATAGCCGACAATAAAGGCTAAAATGGTGGATACCCACGTTTGGAGTATTCGGTTAACAAGTCAGTAATATGTGATATTAAATTATTTATGGTGCCTGTGTGATATGATAATGAGCATGTCATGTATATTCATTCTACATGTTGATTTGATAAGATACATTAACATATATGCTTGGGGCTTGGATTTGATCAAGGAAGGATGGGTGTACATATTCATGTACGTGGTCTAATGTTAGCCTCGTACTACATTAGCGCTTGATGATCAGCTGTGTGCTTCATCAAGGGAGATGTTGGCTAGGTGCCCATCTCGGCGGTTGAGGGCTGTGTGCATCACCGTAGTCGAATTAATGTGAGGATCATCGATGTGATCGGTGGCTCACCACGGCCTTGTCAGGTCCGCCGAGGTAAGATATGTGGGATCACTTTCGGTTGTGATCGGTGGATTAGCCACGGCCTTGGCGCAGGAAGTCTGCTAAGGTTAGTGTAACGGATGGACCTAGGTTGGGTTGGGTTTCAGAATTGCATGGTTATTTGTATGATCTGTGTGGATATGGGCCAAGCCCATGTGTGGAGGCATGTGTGATGATTATGCATCGAGTCTGTGGACTCACCCAATTTTTCTCAACCATTTCGGTGATCGTAAACCTTGGACCGGGTTGAGTGGATACAAGGTGGCCCATGCAGAAAGAAGATATTTTAATTATTTTAAGTATTTTTTATTAAGTATTTTGTTTAAATAACTGGTTGTAATAAGGGCCTCATTATTATTTTTGGTATTATTTTAATTGTGGTTAGATTAAAATTAAATTACTATATAAAATGACTTTATTTTATTTTTAGCAATCTATTTATTCAAGATATATATATATATATATATATATTTATATATTAAAGTTTTAATATGGACATTTTATAATAACAAAGTTTTACTTATAATTTTAAACGGACATGGTTTTCAAAAGGTCAACCAAATTTTTCATGTTTTATTCCAAAGTAAAAGATTTTAACCGTCTTTTCGCAGTTGACATAACCAGATCCGGTCGTGGCTCATGGTAGGGTTTAGGGTGTTATAAATTGGTATCGAGCAGGTTCAAAACTCGACTTTGAGGGTTTTGGGCCCAAAAATATTTTTTATGGGCTTTTCAAAATATGGGCTTTTAAGAAATTTTTCAGTTATTCGGCATGGCACCGTGTATCTCAATTCCATGATCCACCGTAAGTACCTCTATTTGTTGAAGTAATTTATATGTGAATATTATGGGCTTTTATGGGAACGTAGATTAGTGAACTAGGATCTGTTGAACCCTAAGACTAGTCTACTCAAACATATGCATAAGACTTAAGGACTATTAGACAAACCTGTGAAGTAAGTCACCGAGTTAAGGTGTGGCAACCACTGTACGCATGTCTAGGAGTGGTATTCAGTAAGAGCTTGGTATTTAAGTAGTCCTAGTGACTCACCTCCTCTTTACTCGAATCCTACCTGGTGCGTAGCTACGGTTCACCTTAACCAAGAGGACTTGTTCACGGGCTAAACCAAGTAATTAAAACCCGAAAGGGACTAGCCATTTTGATTTTGGAAATAAATAAAACTTTAGTTTTTTTAAAAAAAATGACCAAAATACCCCTCAGTTTGAAAATGACCAAAATACCCGTGGTTTGTAAATCACCAAAATACCCTCCGTATGAAAAATTTTTCAAATAGAATTTTCAAAATATCCTTCTTTTATGAAAATACTTAGAACCCAATTTTTGGAAGTTGTTTTGAGAAAATGCCCTGAATGTGAAAAAAAAATTACTAAAATACCCTTAGGGGTAAAATTACAAAAACGCCCCTGATTTATGATAATTTCAAAATACCCATAGTTACAATCAAAATTTTCATTATATACAAAGTGCCCAAAAACCATACTTTGTAAGATATCAAAAACATCATGATTTTATAAAATTACAAAATTGCCCCTAACCGACAAAATTACCATAATGACCCTGATTTTCAAAATTTTTACAATGCCATCCACTCGAAAAATAAACTCTTAAAAAATAACTCCCAAAGTTTTACAAATTTTTGAAACATCCCTGATTTATCAAATTTTACAAATTTACCCTAATTTGTGAAAAATTACCAAAATGGCCCTGAGTTTCAAAATCACCGAAAGACCCCCCGAATTTTAAAATTTTTTAAAATACCCCGAAAAGTTAAGAGTTTTAAATAATTTTTGACAAAATCATTCGAGAACTTGTATTTTTGAAAAATTACGAAAATACCCCTGTAGGACAAATTACGAAAATACCCCTGTAGGACAAATTACGAAAATACCCCTGGGTAGTGGAAAAATAATCACCATGAAATCAACAACGTCTTTTTGAATGAATGAATGAAAGACTGTGTGTTTGTTTGATTAAGAAAGAACCACTTCTAAAAAACTCCTGTCATAAAATTTCTTCGCGGATAACTAAGTGAAACTAAGGTACTGATACATAAAATTCTTAAGCAGATAAACGCGATCGTTAGAATGAGTTCAAGAGGTCGTGGACGTCCGCCGCGTGGCCGTGGTAGAGGTAGGATGACCCTATCGGAACCTGTTAGATCGGGTCAAGGGTCTGAAAATGAAGTACCCCCTCCACCACCAGCCTTTGGTAATGAGCGGCAAAGAATGACGGGATGATGCGATATCGCAGTCAGTGTCTCGAAGTTTTAGAGATAGTGGCTGGAGCGGGTGGAAATATGAGAGCAAGGAAGTCAGTACCTGAGCGACTCCGAGCTAATGGAGCCGAGGTGTTTGGCGTGTCGACGCATGGCACCCAAATGGTGAATATTGGTTGGAAGCAATCGCGAATTATGGATGAGCTCGATCGAGCCCCGAGGAGAAAGTAAAAGGAATGGTGGCGCCGCTTCATAACGAGGCATATCAATGGTGGCTAACGAGTCGAGATAGTGCCACACCGAGGATCTCACCGGAGTATGTGAAGGCGCATATCGGAAGAAGTATGTCGAGACTCACTACATTGATGTGCAGAGGAAGGCGCTTTAGGGTTGGTTCAAGGGAACAAGTCCGTAATGTAATCTGGGCGTAATTTCTAAGGTTAAGCCGATATGCTCGAGGAGTAGTTGCTACGAGCATGAACGATGTGTCCGATTGAGGAGAATTAAAGGACGATCTGAGGGTATTGATAGCTCCTCACCAGGAATGGGAGTTCGCTGTGTTAGTCGAAAAAGCTAAGGTAGCTGAGGAATTAAGAACTCGTGAGGCGTAATGTAGATAAGGATAGGAATCGGGATAGGAGGAATTTTGGGTCATCTGAAACGTCTAAGGGCCTTCAGAAAAGACCGAGGGTTGAAAACTCTGTTCGTGTTGCTAAGCCAGTTATTGGAAATTCGGACCGTCCGTGTGCTCAGTGTGGAAGGTATCATGTTGGCGAGTGCTGGAACCGAATCGAGAATGTTTTAGATGTAAGTCTAAGTCCCATTTGATTAAAGATCGCCCTCGGATCCGAGTAGGGCTCGGACGGTGAGGCCAAGGTTATGTCTGTAGGGTAGAGATGGTCGATAGCGACAAGAGGTCGTGGTCCGAACCATAGAGGAAATGGTTCAGCCGAGGTCATGGAGCACCAAATGAGAGGTGAAGGCGTGAATCTGAGGTAGCCAAGTTTGGTTTACGTGATCGGTAGTCATGAGGGGAAGATGTGCCAACGGGTAAGTTCTTAATTTTGAAATACCTTCAATTGTCTTGTTGTGGTTAAGTTAGTTCGTTCTTATGTTACTAGTGAAGTGTATGGAACTTTGAGTATAAACCTAGAGAATGTGTCTAGAAAGCATGATAGTTCTTTACGATCAGAGTGCACAAAATGATGGCGTAGCACGGTGAGTTAAGATGTACGACTATTCGTTAGTAAGTAATTTCGAGGACGAAATTATTTTTAAGGGGGGTAGAATTGTAACACCGATTTAGGGGTTATTTGTAAATTAAATAAATTCCATGTGGGCTTCAAGAAATAAATAAATATGATTTTATTTGGCATGGTTTAGGGTCTAAAATAACCCCGATTTAGGTCAAAATTTGAAACTTAAAATATTTTTTGGGTTTAAAAGGAAGGAAGTTTGGGGATAGGGGTTAAATAAAATTTAGGAGGAACATGGCATAAGAATGGGCTTGGTACAAGTGGCGTGGAGCACCTAAGAGGTTGCTAGGGACTTGGGTTTGATCCGCAAATAGCAAGGAGAAATTTTTTGGGTGCTAAAGGAAGGGCCCAGTAAGAAAGGTTTTAAATAAATTTGAGTAAAGAACGGACAAGGAAGTCAGTTGGCGAGTGTCCGAGGCGCTACTTAAGAGGGCTTTGGCAAAGGGACACGGGTTCGAGTCAAGTCGAGCGCAAAGGGGATTTTACTTTTGGGCTTGGTAAAAGGGAAAAGGGCTCAGGTAAGGTTTATAATTAAAAGGTGGAGGCTTTATGTCATGAAAGTCTAGAGGGAAGAGTGGTAAGGCGTGAAGGAAGGAAATTTGCTACTCCAGTGTCACGTGTTCGAACCCCGCCTTGCGCCTTGATTTTATTTTTTTAGCAATCTATTTATTCAAGATATATATATATATATTTATATATTAAAGTTTTAATATGGACATTTTATAATAACAAAGTTTTACTTATAATTTTAAACGGACATGGTTTTCAAAAGGTCAACCAAAATTTTCATGTTTTATTCCAAAGTAAAAAGATTTTTAACCGTCTTTCTGCAGTGACATAACCAGATCCGGTCAGAGCTCATGGGCCGGGTTTGGGGTGTTACAAATTGATATCAGAGCCCGGTTCAAAACTCGGCTTTGAGGGTTGAAAGACTGTGTGTTTGTTTGATTACGAAAGAACCACTTCTAAAAACTCCCGTCATAAAATTTCTTCATGGATAACCAAGTGAAACTAAGGTACTTGACACGTAAAATTCTTAAGCAGATAAACGCGATCATTAGAATGAGTTCAAGAGGTCGTGGACATCCGCCGCGGGTAGTGGTAGAGGTAGGATGACCCTATCTAACTCGTTAGATCGAGTCAAGGGTCTGAAAATGAAGTACCCCCTCCACCACCAGCCTTTGGTAATGAGCAGCAAGAACAGACGGGGGATGATACGATATCACAGGCTGTGCTGCGAGTTTTGGAGATAGTGGCTAGAGCGGGTGGAAATATTAGAGCAAGGAAGTCTGTACCTGAGCGACTCTGAGCTAATGGAGCTGAGGTGTTTCGAGGCGTATCAGGCGTGGCACCCAGTACGGCTAAATATTGGTTGGAAGCAACCGAGTGAATTATGGATGAGCTCTATCTGAGCCTTGAGGAGAAAGTAAAAGGAATGGTGGCGCTGCTTCATGACGAGGCATATCAATGGTGGCTAACAGTTCAGGATAGTGCCACAGCTGAGGATCTCACCTGGGAGTATGTGAAGGCGGCATATCAGAAGAAGTATGCCAGTACTCACTACATTGATGTGCAGAGGAAGGCGTTTCTAGGGTTGGTTCAAGGGAACAAGTCCGTAATAGAATACGAGGCAGAGTTCCTAAGGTTAAGCCAATATGCTCGAGGAGTAGTTGCTACGGAGCATGAACGATGTGTCCGATTTGAGGACGGATTAAGGGACGACCTGAGACTGTTGATAGCTCCTCACCAGGAACGCGAGTTCACTGTGTTAGTCGAAAAAGCTAAGGTAGCTGAGGGAATTAAGAACTCTGTGAGGCAGAACAGAGATAAGGATAGGAATCGGGATAGGAGGAATTTTGGATCATCTGAAACGTCTGAGGGCCTTCAGAAAAGACCGAGGGTTGAAAACTCTGTTCGTGTTGCTAAGCCAATTATTGGAAATCCGGACCGTCCGTGTGCTCAGTGTGGAAGGTATCATGTTGGCGAGTGCTGGAACCGGAATCGAGAATGTTTTAGATGTAAGTCTAAGTCCCATTTGATTAAAGATTGTCCTTAGGATCCGAGTAGGGCTCGGACAGTAGGCCAAGGTTATGTACAATGGGTAGAGATGGTCAAGAAGTTTATAAGAGGTCGTGGTCCGAACCATGGAGGAAATGGTTCAGGACGAGGTCATAGAGCACCAAACAGAGAGGCTGAAGGCGTAGATACAAGGCAGCCAAGGTTGGTTTACGCAGTCGGCCGTCGCGAGGGGATAGATGTGCCAACGGGTAAGTTCTTAATTTTGAAATACCTTCAATTGTCTTGTTGTGGTTAAGTTAGTTCATTCTTATGTTACTAGTGAAGTGTATGGAACTTTGAGTATAAACCTAGAGAATGTGTCTAGAAAGCATGATAGTTCTTTAAGATCAGAGTGCACAGCAGTAGCGTAGCACGGTGAGTTAAGATGTACGACTATTCGTTAGTAAGTAATTTCGAGGACGAAATTATTTTTAAGGGGGGTAGAATTGTAACACCCTGATTTAGGGGTTATTTGTAAATTAAATAAATTCCATGTGGGCTTCAAGAAATAAATAAATATGATTTTATTTGGCATGATTTAGGGTCTAAAAATAACCCCGATTTAGGTCAAAATTTGAAACTTAAAAATATTTTTTTGGGTTTAAAAGGAAGGAAGCTGGGGGATAGGGGTTAAATAAAATTTAGGAGGAACATGGCATAAGAATGGGCTTGGTACAAGTGGCGTGGAGCGCCTAAGAGGTTGCTAGGGGACTTGGGTTCGATCCGCAGAAATAGCAAGGAGAAATTTTTTTGGGCGCTAAAGGAAGGGCCCAGGTAAGAAAGGTTTTAAATAAATTTTGAGTAAAGAACGGACAAGGAAGTCAGGTTGGCGGAGTGGCTGAGGCGCTACTTAAGAGGGGCTTTGGCAAAGGGACACGGGTTCGAGTCAAGTCGAGCGCAAAGGGGATTTTACTTTTGGGCTTCGGCGCAAAAAGGGAAAAGGGCTCAGGTAAGGTTTATAATTAAAAGGTGGGGGCTTTATGTCATGAAAGTCTAGAGGGAAGAGTGGTAAGGCGTGAAGGAAAGGGGGGCCGCCTGTTCCAGGTCAGTTCCCAGGTTTGAACCCCAAGCCTTGCGCCTTGATTTTATTTTTTTCTTCCCCGTCAACAAGGCGTGAAGAGAGCGTAATTGGCAAGATTTAGGACTCTTAAATTGATAAGAGATATGGCATATTTTTTGCTCATAATTAGTCAAAGAGGGGAATTTTAGTGTTTTATTTGCTATTAAATTGTTGAGGGATTAGGAGATTAAAGCTAGATTTATTTTGTGATAATTCAAGCCTAGAAATTATCACAAAATAAAGAGAATTTGGCCAAGATTGTGACTCCTTAGGGCTATCCATAATTGTTTTTTTACACAAAAGAAGGGCCAAAAGTTCTTCAATTTTTCTTCTTTTCCTCACTTGTTGTCAGCCAATTTCTCTGCTTATATTGCTAAAATTCCAGCTTCTTTTCTTCTTCTTTATGTCAAATCCTCCTTGAACCCCTACTTCTTTTCTTTCTCCTTCTTCTTCCTCCATTAGCCAAACCCCTATCACCTTGTCTGAAACTCCCTTATACAACAGCCCAAAATTATTCAAAATTCCACTTTCTTCTCTCTTGTACAGCCGAATATACCCCTTCTTTTAATAGGAAAATTCCACCCTTTTCTTCTTAGGATTAGCCAATTTTCTTTAAGTGAGTCATTGTTCGGTTCTTTTCATTTCATTGAAAATTGTCAAACCCCTCACAACCCCAAGTGGTGCTAATTTGTGGAGTTTAAGGATGAAACAATCATCAAGGAAGCTTTGAGAATTATTTTCCAAGGAAAGTTGGTAGCACATTCGCCAAAGGCCTTTCAATTAAAAAGTTTATGATTAACTACCAAACTAACGCGTGCCATGGATTTAGGGACTAATTAAGACTTCGGATTTATTCTCCTAAGGTAAGTGGTGGTAAGCAATATTTGGTAAGATTCGTTGTTTAAATTTATGGCTTGGAGGATTAACCGTGTGACCGATTAAGTGTGTTGATGGAGGCAAGTTCCAACAAGGAGGGCAAGGAAAGTCCCTATTCAAGTTCAAAAGAGATCGCCTCTCGGCGGTTAGAGATTGGCCACCGGTGTGGGCCAACGTCAAAATAGCGATTAGGCGATATAGTGTAGTCTCGATTAGCGATAGCGTTGGAATCGAGAGTGTAGAATCAGAAGTAATTAGGTGCGTAATTATCGCACTGCTTTCTCCTGCTTTGTGTATTGATATATATGTACATATACTTGGTGTATGATGTGTGATAGCCGACAATAAAGGCTAAAATGGTGGATACCTACGCTTGGAGTATTCGGTTAAATTCAAGAATATGTGATATTAAATTATTTATGGTGCCCGTGTGATATGATAATGAGCATGTCATGTATATTCATTCTACATGTTGATTTGATAAGATACATTAACATATATGCTTGGGGCTTGGATTTGATCAAGGAAGGATGGGTGTACATATTTATGTACGTGGTCTAATGTTAGCCTCGTGCTACATTAGTGCTTGATGATCACCGTGTGCTTCATCAAGGAGATGTTGGCTAGGTGCCCATCTCGGCGGTTGAGGGTCAGTGCATCACCGTAGTCGGATTAATGTGAGGATCACGATGTGATCGGTGGCTCACCACGGCCTTGTCAAAGCAGGTCTCTGAGAGGTAAGATATGTGGGATCACTCGGTTGTGATCGGTGGATTAGCCACGGCCTTGAGCAGGAGTCTACTTAGGTTGGTGTAACGGATGGACCTAGGTTGGGTTGGGTTTCAGAATTGCATGGTTATTTGTATGATCTGTGGATATGGGCCAAGCCCATGTGTGGAGGCATGTGTGATGATTATGCACTGAGTCCTGTGGACTCACCCAATTTTTCTCAACCATTTCGTGTGATGCGTAAACCTTGGACCGGTTCTGAGTGGATACAAGGTGACCCATGCAGAAAGAAGATATTTTAATTATTTTAAGCATTTTTTTATTAAGTATTTTGTTTAAATAACGGTTGTAATAAGGGCCTCATTATTATTTTTGGTATTATTTTAATTGTGGTTAGATTAAAATTAAATTACTATATAAAATGACTTTATTTTATTTTTAGCAATCCATTTATTCAAGATATATATATATTTATATATTAAAGTTTTAATATGGACATTTTATAATAACAAAGTTTTACTTATAATTTTAAACGGACATGGTTTTCAAAAGGTCAACCAAATTTTTCATGTTTTATTCCAAAGTAAAAGATTTTTAACCGCCTTTCCGCAAAGGACATAACCGATCCGGTCAGGCTCGTGGTGAGGTTTGGGGTGTTACTGAATGGCTATATGGTTAACTAATCGGTGTTTTCTCTCATTTGCGGCATTTCGTGATTTGAAGGGGTCCAATCGCTAGATTTCTAAGCCGAGTTCAAGAGCACTTGATCGAATTACTTTCGGATTTTAAGTTAAGGAGATCCATTAATTTAAATGTATGAATCGGTAAAGCACTAACCTTGGCGAATATAGAGAGGCCTTATCCTTGCTTTCTTCCTACTTTTGAGCAAGGTTGTAGACAAAGGCGAGATTAGATTAGCGAGGGTATCGACATAGAGAGTAGTACTACGCTGCTATCGTGTGTAACTTTTCACACCATTAGATTGTCTGTTAATATGTGTTAATAACCGCTTATATTCGTTAAATGCCAAATCCCAAGATAACGTCGAAACCCGAGGAGGGTAAAAGTGAATCACCAGGTTAGCGATCTCTGTCATTCTTCAGTGAATGTTCCTGTTAAGATGATATGTTTTATAAGTATGTCGATTTCTGTGATTGTATGGGGTTGGGTTTGATGAAAGAGGAAGTGTTCTGTGTAGTGGCTTTTGCCATGATCTGTTGTAGTGGCTTTTGCCATGGTCTGTTGTAGTGGCTATTATCATGATCTGACGATGAGCAGCTTGACTGCCATCGATGGTGTGTAGCGGTGTGGGTTGATTGTAGAAATCCCCAATGGTGTGATTGGCAGGTAAAGGTGGTGTGTAGCGGATGGAAACCTAGGATTGGGTTGGGTTTTGCATATATTTTATTATATGATATCTCGTTATTCGATTTGTGGGCTAAGGCCCAACTGATGGTGCACGAGGTTGCACACCGAGTCTCGTGACTCAACCTATTATTTAATTTTTTTCGTAGCATCTAGTACATCGATCCGGCCGGAGATGAGCGCAAGGTGGCCATTCAAGAGAATATTTTGATCCAGCAAAAGACTTTACTTAGTTTATTTATTTTTATTATTTTTAATTAGTGGGTTTAAAATTTCATTGTAATAAGGCCACGGGCCACTAGCTTCACATTTTTCTTTCTTTTGATTTTATTTTGGGCTTTTATTATTATTAGGCATTTAAATTTTACGTTTTAATTAAACTAAGGCATTAATATAAAATGTATATCTTTTACAACTTATTCAACAATTTAGTTTTCCCGAATAAAATGTTAAGCTCAAGAAAAATATTTTCCCGAAATTGCAACATCTTTCAAAATCTCCTTAGTGACATGTCAGATCCGATTATAGTGTTTGGGCCGGGTTTGGGGTGTTACAAAGGCGGCATAGGCGCAAGGAGATGTTGGGTGCTTGGTGTTGCGGCGCGAGGGAGAACCCTAGGTTCGGGGTTTCTAACTTTGGTTTAGGTGTTGGGCCCTTTTGGGCCATGTGTTGTCTGGGTCTGTAAGTGGGCTCGGGTGTAATGTACTGGGCATGTAAAGAAAAACTATTTATTTATTATTTGGTTTGTTTATTTTAAGCCCGGGCAAAATGGGTTGACTACAATTTATAATTTACTTGAATTTCTTATAAGTTTTTAAAATATTTATAGGTTTTTATAAATTTTTAAAATATTTTAACTGCTTGATTTTTTAATTTTTAATTTTTATAATATATTAAAATTTTTATAAGTTTTATATTTTATAAGCTTATATAATTTTAAAAGCAAAGTTTATATAAATTTTAATATTAATAATTTTTTATGATTTTATTATAAAATGAAATATTAAATTGGTAGATGTCATATGTCTCCACTTGATTAGTCCGTCAATTGATTATAATAAATTTTTAACATTAATCTTCTTATTATATCTATTTTTTTTATATAGTCCTTCTCAAATCTTAACTAAGAGAATAATGTGCTTCAAGATATTCGAACTCACCTCAATAATGAATCAATTGAAGCAAATTAAGTTGGAGGATTAATTTATTTTTATAACTTTTTAAGGGTTTTTTTTACCTATAATTTTCTTAAAAAATATATTAATTGAGGTCAAGCCCAATCTTGAGGTCATTTAGAGGTGCGGTCGCCTAGGACCCAAAGCTGAAAGAGTTCAAAATATTATTTTTTTTAGTTGATAAGGGGCCCAAAAAATTTCTCTGCTTTTAAGGGTCTCAATTTTTTTTTACCAAACTTTTAAAAAATTTAAATTCTCATTTTATTATTTTTGCTTAGATCCAAAAATGTCAAAAACCGCCTAATTGGAGTAGGATGAGTTGTAAAGTTTTTGGAGTTGAAATTACTGTTAGATGTATTTTTATTTTAAAATATGATCGAATTGAGGTCGGATATTTTTTGGAATTTAATCTTTGACAATGGCGAGACTAGCCGTTTGCATCTAATTGGAGCGAACCCCGTCGTCATACGTTTTCACCAATGAAAATAGACAGAGAAAGGCCAAGAATCAAAACAATATCATAAACAAAAGAGATATATGATAAAGTTCTCCTTAGAATCGAAGCTCAATCCGAATCTCATCAGTGCATCAATCTGCTTTATGATTTAAATCCTGGTCGAATCCATTAACACCTTGATTTCTAGGTATTTATTTATTCAATCCTTGGCGTTTGATTTTTCTTTCATATTTGATTATTGACGAAGGAACACTCATTTATTATTATAAATTTATATGATCAGGAGAAAATAGAAAATGTCTGAATTTCACGATTTGGAAAATTCTGGAACTGTTGATAATCGACTTATTTATCCTCAATCTTCGACTAATCAGGTTCAATTGAAATCTCAGGTTTTAAATTATTTTTTTTTTGGTCATTGTATAGGAAAAATCTTTAATGTAATATTTATTTTTTAATTACGAATTTTTTAATCAATTTAGGTAGAGCTGTCTCATGTTGATAGCAGAGAAGATCTGTTTGTGGATGCTCCAGATGAGTTGAATAATGATAATAAGGAAGATGGAATGCCCGCTGTAAGTCCAAACGTTGCCGTTTTGCAGGGAAAACGGAATAGTAGGTAGGCAGTTTGATGAAACGGATAATAATGATAGTAATCACTTCGTCAATGAAATGGAGCACCTGCGAGCTTTGCTGGAGCAGGCAGTTGACGAAAAAAGGAGACTTGAAGTCAAATACAAGGTTCGGTAGATTTGTCTAGATATTGATCGATATGATTTTTATGTTTTCAAAATGTAATTTAGGGTTTTGAGTGTGCAGGAAGAAATGGAGGTGCTCTCAAGGGAGATTCATATGAAGGATCAAGAGATTGAAAGGTTGAATGCAAGGGATATAAGTTCTGAAGTTGAAGCTGGGAAGGAGGTTTTTGCAGAGAAGAAACGGCAGTATGAGGTTACGATGGAGAGGATTTTGTCTGCTCTTGCGTCAGTTGTTAATCAAGGAGATGTTATGGGTTATTCCAGTGGGGAACAGGTTGACCTTGTTGAGAAAAGCATGTTGGCATTAATCGAGAAGTATAACCAATATCTTTTTGAAGTTAATCAACTTAGGCAGTGTTTGACAAAGGCTGAGTATGATTTTGGTGTGCAGGAGTTTGGGACTCGTCCGTGATGAGTTATTTGAGTTTTGGAGGAAGGAAGCACAGCTGGTTGAAAAAATAGGCTTTTGGAAGATGAAAATAGGAAATTGCTTGAACAAGTTGAAAATGAGAAAGTGACAGTGACTACACCGAATTCGGAGCTTGGAAAAACAAAGGCTGAGTGTGAAGAGGAAAAGATGAAGTGTGCTAATACTAAAGAAAAGCTGAATTTGGCCGTGACAAAAGGGAAGTCATTGGTTGAGCAGCGGGATGCTCTGAAGCAGTCTCTGGCTGATAAAGCAAGTGAGCTTGATAAATGTCTGGCTGAATTGCAAGAGAAGACTAGTGCCCTAGAGGCTGCTGAATCACACAACGATGAATTGGTGAAAAGTGAAAACTTGGTTGCATCATTGCAAGAATCACTCTCGCAAAAGACCTTGATTGTTGAGACATTTGAGCACATCCTATTCGCATCTTGATGTACCTGAGGAACTCCAATCAGTGGATATTGTTGGAAGAGCTAGATGGCTTGCTAATGAAAGAAATGAATTGAAGGGTGCTTCCTTGGACTTCTGCAGATTGAAAGATTCCATTTGTGCAATTGATTTACCAGAAAACGCCTTTTTCTGATTTAGGTTATCGCTTGGCTTGGCTTAAGGAATCTTTTTACCAGGCTAAAGATGATATAAATATGTTGCAAAATGAAATGTCCAGAACAAAGGAAGCTGCAACTGATGAGATAGATAAATTGAGTGCTTTACGTTCGGCTGTACAACAAGAGAAGGACTACATTAAGGAAGAATTAGATCACCTCAGAATTAAAAACGATGAAATTGTTGCGAAGGTACGTAGAACAGATATCATTGGGCAAGGATCATTTTGTTGAGTTTCTAGCAGCCTAATGTTAAGTGTGGCTTGAGGCGAAAAAAAATGACAAAAGGTTGAAGAAGGAAAGAAAGTTGATGTAATTTTCTTTAGAAAAGAAAGCTAAGGAAAAATGGAGCTTAAGTGTGAAATAAATTGCATCCAACTTTTCACTACTCAAAATACCAAAGATACATTGCCATTATATATATAAGTCATGGTCAATGTGAATTACAACAAGTCATTACCTAAACATACCTAATCATACCTAATCCACCTAAACTTATGGAAACTTGAAATACAAAACTTGCAAGCTTAATCTTACTTGATATGATCACCTAGTCACCATCAAATGACATGAAATATCTACCTAACATTGTTCAAAATAAACCAAACTAAGTTACATTGACATTGGATTCAAAATGGCAAGTTAAAGAACTTGGTTTGCATAAACTAATAGCATCAAAGGTTGTGTTGCATGGAGTTCATAATTCAACACTCCTCCTTGAACTCTTTGCAAAGATACACCTAGTTTCTTTCTTAATTCCATGAACCTTGTTGTTTTGAGGGCTTTAGTAAAAATATCGCAAGTTGATTTTCAATTGCAATAAACCGCTTAATTTCACCACTGTTCCATCTCTCTCACCACATGAAGCTTTATGTTAAAGTGTTTGGTTCGTCTGTGAAATATGTGGTTTTTGCAATTGCAACAACCGATTTGTTGTCACAAAGTATCTCTGTTGTTCCTCTTGTCAGTAAGTTTAGGTCGCCAGCGCTTCCTAAGCCATATAGCTTGATTCACAAAGCACTGCAGAGCTACATATTCTGGTCATCATTGTTGATTGGGCCACCGTGTTTTGCTTTTTCAACACCAGTAACATTGTCGAACCAAGAGAGAAACAATAGCCTCAAGTGCTTTTCAAATCATCCTCGATCCCCGCCCAATCACTATCAAGATACCCTATCATTTTTAACTCATGGACCTTGTGAACTTCAATCCAAAGCTTAAGGTACCTTTAATGTACCTAAGCACCCTTTTGTCGCTTGAAAGTGCCGCATGTTGCAACAATGCATGAATCTGGATAGCATGCTCACAAAGAAACATTATATCCGGCCTTGTAGTCATAAATAAAGAAGGCATCCCACTAAGCTTCAGAGATGGACTCTCGATTGATCAAAATTACCTTGGCTTGTCAACTTTAACTCAAAGACCATAGGTGTGTTCATTGGTTTGTTGCTTTCCATGGAAAACTTGTTCAAAATTTTCTTGGCAAATGCTTGTTGGCTTAGGAAAATTTCTCCTTTAGCTTGTATCACTTCCATTCCAAGGAAGTAAGTCATATGCCCGAGGTCTGACATTTCGAACATCTTCTTCATTTTGCTCTTGAAGTCCTTCAAGACAATGTTGTCTCCTCCTGTAACCAGCAAGTCATCGACATAGAGAGACACAATAAGTTGAGTTTCAGCTTCATTCTTCTTAACATACAGTGTGGGCTCACTGATGCTCCTTTGAAATCCCAAACTGATGAGATAGCTATCGATTCGAGCATACCAAGCTCGGGGAGCTTGCTTCAGACCGTATAGCGCCTTCTTTAACTTGTAGACCATATGTTCTTTGCCTGGTACTTCAAAGCCTTGAGGTTGGTCGATGTATATTTCCTCTTCAAGGTGGCCATTTAAAAGCAGATTTGACATCGAGTTGATGAATGGTCCATTGCCTTTGTGTCGCTAAAGCAATCAACATTCGATGGTGTCGAGTCCCACCATCGAGCAAAGGTTTCCAAATAGTCCGGACTATATTTCGCTAAAGCCTTTGACAACCAACCGGCTTTCAACTTATTTAAGCTCCCATCCGCATTCTTCTTAGCACGATAAACCCATTTAACACCTATGACCTTCCCTGTCTTGTGGCCTATCAACCAAATCCTGTGTTTGGTTTTTCTCAATCATCTTCATTTCTTCTATCATTGCGACCTTCCAACCTTTGTGAGCTTCACTTCTTCAAACTTGTAGGTTCCATGATGGCAACATCGCCTCTTTTCAGAACATCTATTAATGGCTCGGTCCTCTAACAGAACATCATCAACATCCATTTCTTGACCAGCTTGTTCGGGTTCTATTTGCCCCACTTCAAGTTCTTTAGAAGTCTCCATTGGTTGATTGTTGTCCCGCCCAAAGAGGCATTTTCATCAAAGACAACATCCCTCACCGACTTGAACCTTCTTTGTTGTTGGATCAATGATCCTATAGCCCTTTTAATCGAGCTATATCCTACTAGAACACCGAGTAGCTCTCCTTGAGAGTTTATCCTCTTACTGAGATGGAATCGATATAACATAGACATCCAAAGAGTTTTAGATGAGCAGAGAGGGTTTGAAGCCATACCAAGCTTCAAAAGGTGTCATTCGAGTCGTGGCCTTTGTTGGTAGTCTATTTTGAAGATAGATCATTGTGTTGATGACTTTTCGCCCACATGAACTTTGGCATTTTCTTTTTCAATGTTAGACATCTTGCCATGTCCATGATGCTTCGATTTTTCTTTCACTCACCCCATTTTGTTGAGGTGTGTACACATTGGTTACCGGTGTTTAATGCCGCCTTCTTCACAAATCGCTCGAATTGAGTGAAATATATTCAAATTTCATTATCTCAATTCGATGGTCTTCAACTTGTAACCTGCCCCGCTTCTACATGAGCTTTGAACTTCATGAACACTTGTGGAACTTCGGACTTGTGTTTTAAGAAATAAATCCAATGTAATCTTGAATAATCATCAATGAAGAGAATAAAATAACTGCTTCCACTAATCGATTACATCTTCATGGGACCATGATCATCTCAGATGAACAAGTTGAAGCTTCTCTCCCGCTTCCAAGCTTGATTTGAAGGAAATGGCGCTAGCTTGCTTTCCAAGTTGACACACTTCACACACTTCATCGTTGGCTTGCTAATGAAAGAAGTTTGAATTGAAGGGTGCTTCCTTGGACTTCTGCAGATTGAAAGTTTGCATGACCAAGTCTTTTGTGCCATATTTTGATTCCATTTGTGCAATTGATTTACCAGAAAACGTCTCTTTCGCTTCCACCTTCACCACTCGAGCCTCTGGCCTTAGATTGTTGTTGAGTTAGCTTTGATTTAGGTTATCGCTTGGCTTCATTGGTCCTTAAGGAATCCTTTTACCAGGCTAAAGATGATATAAATATGTTGCAAAATGAAATGTCCAGAACAAAGGAAATTCAAGCTGCAACTGATGAGATAGATAAATTGAGTGCTTTACGTTCGGCTGTACAACAAGAGAAGGACTACATTAAGGAAGAATTAGATCACCTCAGAATTCAAAACGATGAAATTGTTGCAAAGGTACGTAGAACAGATATCATTGGGCAAGGATCATTTAAGCGATTCACTTGCAGCAGAACTAACTGAGAAGGATAAAATCCAAAAGGAGTTGGATGATCTCACAAATAAATATAAAAATATAGTTGGGAAGGTCCATCAACTTTCATCAGAGAAAGATCAGATGTTTCGGTTGTTGGTAGAGGGTTCTGGAAAAGTGATGGGGATCAAGAAGTGATCGAAGAGACTTCTTCTAATCTACCCGCGTTAATAGATAGGTACTTAGAGAAGCTAAAGGAACAAACAAGTCCATCTGTGGAGACTCCTTATGTGGATGCAGAACTGTTTGAAAAATACCAAAGTCTTTTGTATGTTAGGGATCTGGAGTTGATGCTTTGTAAGGAAACCCTAGAAGAAGATGTGCTGGTGTGGTCACAACTGAATGATCTGTCAAATCAGTTCAGAGTAACTTCTCAGGAACTTTTTTCATTGAAGGAGGAGAAAGATGTTCTGCAAAAAGATCTTGAACGATCAGAGGAGAAAGCTGGACTGGTGAGGGAGAAGTTAACAATGGCAGTTAAGAAAGGAAAGGGACTGGTTCAAGACCGGGACTACTTAAAAATTCTTCTGCAGGAAAATAAGTCAGAAATTGAGAAGCTGAGGCTTGAGATACAACAGGAAGAATCTAGAGTTGCTGAGTGCAGGGATCAGATCAGTACTTTGTCTGCTGATTTACAGCGTGTACCGAAGTTGGAGAGCAACCTTGTAGCTATGAAAGAAGAAAGGGATCAACTTGAGAAGTTCCTAACTGAGAGCAATAGCATATTGCAAAGGGTAGTTGAATCTTTTGATCGCATTGTTATTCCAGTTGACTCAAAATTTCTAGAGCCTGTAGAGAAGCTGGACTTGTTTGCTGGGTATATTGATGATTGTCAGACTGCCAATACACAGACTGAACAAGAGTTGATGGAATTTGATAAAAAAAATATAGAAATAGAGTTGCAGAAAACAATTGAAGAAGCTCGTTTACTTGATGAGGCTTGCGACCCTAGAAAGTCACTTGAAGAGGCGTTGTCACAGGCAGAAAATAAAACTTCAGTGCTTATCACTGACAAAGAGGATGTCCAAGGTAACAAAGCTGCTTCAGAGATGGAATCGGAGAAAATGAGAGAGGAAATTGCTATTCAGACCAGCAGACTCGCAGAGGCATATAACACTATAACAACACTTGAAAATGCACTTTCTCTGGCAGAGAAGCCGGTTGCTTCACTAACTGAACAAAATAACAATGCACAAGTGTAAATAACCAACTTGGACAATGAGCTGAAGAAACTAAAAAATGAAACTGATACACACACTAGCCAGCTGAAAGATGCTGGCATAACCATAAAATCGCTGGACAATGCGTTGGCTAAGGCAGAAAATGACTTTTCTGCACTTCTAGATGAAAAAAGAACTGCTGATCAGCAGGTGTCAACTCTTAATTCCAAACTGAACGTATGCATGGAAGAGTTGGCTGGAAACAGTGGTAATTTAGCAAGCAGATCAATGGAGTTGATTGGTCATCTCAACAATCTTCAAATGCTTGCCAAAGACCAAAGTTTGTTGTCTACAATGAGACAATGCTTTGACAGGAATTCGGAGCGCCTTAAAGATATGGATCTTACCATTAAAAATGTAAGGGAGTATTTGTTTGACAAGGATTTGAAACTGCTGCAAGGTTACCCATTCATTGAGGTGATGTCAAACTTTACATTTTCATTTAGCTTGTTGCCTTCTGGACATTGAATCACCATTTTTCCACAATTTCCTGAATGAGTGAAGACTTTGTTACTAAATTGTCTCTTCCAATTTTCACAGGATATTGCTAGCCCGCTGAGACAATTTTCTGATGATATTGATAATACTTTAAACATTGAAATGGAGAATGATGAAGCAAATGCAATAAATGCTGTTGATGTTTCTTTATATTTTAGAAGGGTTACTGAAGGGTTTCAGATGCGAAACAAAATCCTTACAGATAGGTTTGAGGGCATTTCAAGCTTCCTAGATGAGTCAATAGCAACCCAGTTAAAAAAATTACAGGCCATAAGAGGATGAGGTAAAAAGTATGATCAAGCATAAGGAATCCTTGAAACAAGAATATGTTCAAAAGGAGTTGGACGATCTCACAAGTAAATATGAAAAAGTAGTTGAGAAGGTCCATCAACTTTCATTAGAGAAAGACCAGATTGTCCAGTTGTTGATAGAGGGTTCTGGAATAGTGATAGGCGAACAAGAAGGGACTGAAGAGGCTTCTTCTAATTTACCTGGGCTAATATATAGGTTCTTAGAGAAGATAAAGGAACGAAGTGCATCTTTGGAGACTCCTTTTGTGGATGAAGATCATTTTGAAAATTTTCAAAGTCTTTTGTATGTTAGGGATCTGGAGTTGATGCTTTGTGAGGAAATTCTGGAAGAAGATATGTTGGTGAGGTCACAACTGAATGATCTGTCAAATCAGTTCAAAGTAACTTCTCAGGAACTTTTTGCATTGAAGGAGGAGAAAGATGTTCTACAAAAAGGTCTTGAACAGTCAGAGGAGAAATCTGGTCTATTGAAGGAGAAGTTAACAATGGCAGTCAAGAAAGGAAAGGGATTGGTTCAAGACCGGGAAAAATTAAAAGTTCTTATGGAGGAAAAAATGTCAGAAATTGAGAAGTTGAGGCTTGAGTTACAATAGGAGGAATCTAGAGTTGCCGAGTGCGGGGAGCAGATCAGTTCTTTGTCTGTTGATTTAGACCGCACCCCAAAGTTGGAGAGCAACCTTGCATCTATGAAAGAGGAGAAGGATCAACTTGAAAAGTTACTGTTTGAGAGCAATAGAAGTTTGCATATTGTAGTTGAATCTATTAATTTCATTGTTATTCCAGTGGACTCAGCATTTCTAGAGCCTGTACAGAAGTTGAACTTGCTTTCTAAGTATATTTATGATTGTCAGTCTGCCAAGAAACAGACTGAACAAGAGTTGAGGGAAGTGAAGGAAGAGGCTAGCATCCTGGCTGGCAAGTTAGCAGAGGCCCGAGCAACTATGAAATTACTTGAAGACTGATCGTTATTTTGTCGAGTGTTAAAATTTATATAAATAATGATCGAACCTGAAAACTAACTCAGACAACGATGGAGGCAAACGCACCTATCGAACAGTAGTATAGTTTAGGCAAGACCGGAATGTCGAATCTCAAAGGAACCAAAAATACTAATACTAACTCTCTTTTTATTATCTAGCCTAAGAATTAAGGGAATTTGTTGTTTAATCTAAATTAACTAACTACTAAACTAAAGACTTCTAAGACAAAGAAGAATGAAATTTGGAAAATAACTTGAGTAAAAACCAATTGATTAAGACGACACCCAAAGAAGAATCCAGCTAAACTTCACTTGTTATCTAACACTAAACCAAATGATTTATTCACTTGACTTGCTCCGTAAGATTCCCTAACGCATATTAATCCCTCTCTCGAGGCGACTAGCGTCTAACCCTAGGTTGATTAATTGAAATCTTTTTCTAATTAAAATCCCTAGAATTGCATTAACTCGATCTATGGACTCCCATATTAGGTTTCACCCTAATCCGGCAAAATCTTGTCACCCTATCTCTAGGCGCGCGATCAACTCCGCTTAATTATGCTAGATCTACTTTTAGCCAGGGACTTTTGCTCCTCCACTTAAGCACATCATACTTGAATTAATATCCCAGAAATATCAACATAACAATTAAGGACACATAATTAAGAACAAGTCAAATATTTATCATATAGTTCAGCAAACGATAACAAGATTCATCTTAGGTTTCATCCCCTCAGGTCTCTGAGGGTTTAATTCATAATTGTAAAAGAAAATATCTCAAAAGAAAAGATAAAACAAAACATAAGAAATCCCTAAAACCCCCTGAAAGAATTGAAGGAGAGATCCTCCGTCTTGAGTATAATCCCGACTTCTTGAGATGAATCAACTGGCTATCTTCGAGTAAATCTCCACAAATCTGTCTTCCTTGGCCTAGCTGGATGCCCCCTGACTAAAGCCCTGCGTTTCCCCCTTTTAGTTTATACTTAGGGTGTTTATATAGGCTTCGGAATATGTTTCTTCGCCCCTAAATATCCTAATCCGAGTAAAACTTCTCTTTGTCATGACAGGGACACGCCCATGGCACACGCCCGTGTGAATCGATTTCAGGCCATGGTCAAGTCTGCTGAAGAGACACGCTTGTGTGTTTCGGGGTCCAGGCCATGTTAGAGTAAATTAGGGAGGCACCGCTGTGTGGTCTTGGGCCCAGGCTGTGTCGATTTTCATTTTGACCCAATTTGGCCCGTTTTAGGCCTATTTCTCGTTCTTTTCATACTCCGGTGCTCTCCTGAGTATAAAACATGAAAATAAAAGATTAAAAGCACCAAATTACATAATTCAAGGCTTAAATCATCTAAAAGTATGCTAAATGTGGGCCTAAAATATGTTATTTTTACGGTTTATCAAAGACGCATTGACTACAGTGAAAAATGATTTGGCTCAACTTGTGGGAGAGAAAAACGAGATGGAAACTGGTAAAAAGAATATAGAAATAGAGTTGCAGAAAACAATTGAACAAAAAGATGAATCTCAAAGCAGGGTTTTCAAGTTGGAGAGTGATGTAAAAGGATTGGAAGGTTCATGCAGAGAGATGAGGCTTAAGATAGAGGGTTATCAAGCCAAAGAGGACAGATGGAGGGAAAAAAAGAATATAGAAATAGAGTTGCAGAAAACAATTGAACAAAAAGATGAATCTCAAAGCAGGGATTTCAAGTTGGAGAGTGATGTAGAAGGATTGGAAGGTTCATGCAGAGAGATGAGGCTTAAGATAGAGGGTTATCAAGCCAAAGAGGACAGATGGAGGGAAAAAAAAGGCAGAACTTTTGTCATCATACAATAGTTTGTTAATAATAATAATAATAATAATAATAATAATAATAATAATAATAATAATAATAATAATAATAGTAGTAGTAATAATAATAATAATAGTAGTAATAATAATAGTACTAATAATAGTACTAATAATAATAATAATAATAATAATAATAATAATAATAATAATAATAATAATAATAAAAAATAATAATAATAATAATAGTAGTAATAATAGTAGTAATAATACTAGTAATAATAATAATAATAATAATAGTACTAATAATAGTAAAATAATAATAATAATAGTAGTAATAATAATAGTAGTAATAATAGTAGTAATAATAATAATAATAATAATAATAATAATAATAATAATAATAATAATAATAATAGTAATAATAGTAGTAATAATAATAGTAATAATAATAGTAATAATAGTAGTTATAATAATAGTAATAATAATAATAATAATAATAATAATAATAATAATAATAATAATAATAATAGTAGTAGTAGTAGTAGTAGTAATAATAATAATAATAATAATAATAATAATAATAATAATAATAGTAATAATAATAATAATAATAATAGTAGTAATAATAGTAGTAGTAGTAATAATAATAATAATAGTACTAATAATAGTAGTAATAATAGTAGTAATAATAATAATAATAGTACTAATAATAGTAGTAGTAGTAGTAGTAATAATAATAATAATAATAATAATAATAATAATAATAATAGTAGTAGTAGTAGTAGTAATAATAATAATAATAATAATAATAATAATAATAATAATAATAATAATAATAATAATAATAATAATAATAATAATAATAATAATAATAATAATATAACACTCAAACCCATAGTCCTAACGCTACATCCGAGTTCAACAGTACTACGAATGAAAATGCTTTTGAAATCGGTTTATCGATTTTATGGGAGGAAACCCTTGAAAAAACTCTTTTGTTTTTAGAAATCGGATAAGTGTTTGATGAAAAATCAAAACGTCTTGAGACTTGTCTTTAGAAAATTATTTGCTTTGTTGTTACTCTATATCATTTACTTAATCGGTGAATGCTTGAAAACGACTTGTCGAGGTTTTTGAAAACATCCAATTCTTATCTATCGTGTTTGCTTGTCAATAGTTATAGGAACATCCAATAAAACATCCCAAATTAAAAGTTAGGCGGCCTTATTACAACGATGTAAACCCAAAAAAAAAAATAAAAAAAAATAAACAACTAAGTTCAACCAAAAACTTTGAAACAAAGCAGTTGCTGAGCATGGCCACCTCGAGACCACTCCGACTCCATATCCACGATCTAAGTCTGATCTGCAAAAATGTAAAGGAAGAGGTGAGTCACCGAGACTCAGTGTGTAAATCCCCATCCCAAGAAAATCATGCTCTTACACAAGTTCATACAATAATATGCAAGTCATGCAACCTACCTAAGTATCCATTCGGTCTCCCGATTCTACCCTTGTGGTACCAAACCACCGGTGGTGCCAAACCACCGTAACCGTTACAAAATAAATATATGTGGTACCAAACCACCGGTGGTGCCAAACCACCGAGACTTAGTCACAATTTTGTATTATGTGGAGCCAACCCAATCGTGTGATACCAAATCACCGTGATAGTCTAATAGATCATACTTCCCCTCCTCTCATCACCCATGACATATACTCATGCAATCAATGTCAGTATGATCATATTTAATATACCAAGTCATGTATACAAGATAACATGCTTTCATATATCTCATGCAATGCGAGTAATAATAACAACTTACCCGGCATCCACACTTTTACTCAAAGGGGTATTTCAATAACCATAGCCGTCATTCCGGCTTTTAATCAACACATAACACAAACACATATTAAGTAGGAAAGTGTGTAAGAGTTACACACCTGATTTTCATATTACACCTTTACCGCTTCTATGCTACTTTGGCGTTGGGTTTACAGATCCAACTCCCTTTTACTGCTTGACTGCCATTAACGGCCATAATAACCCTTTGGTCACTTAAACTATTTAGATCAATAAGATCTAATAAATAACAATGTTTAAAAGAATTCTTACCTACTTTCAAGTCCCGAAAGCCTTCAAGAAATCGTCACCTCAATTTTACCTATATTCGGCCATCCTCCAAATATCAACAAACCGAAAATCACCACTAACTTAGCCCATATGGCATTCGGCCAAAAAGAAAAGAACAAAAAAGGCCATTCGCCCACCTACCATCAACCACTCACCTTCAGCTTTTCCAAAATCGGCACTTCTGGCTATTGTAAAATAGGATTCGGCTTCTAGGGATAAAGAGGAGAAATTGATAGGCATAAACAATTGATTCGGGTTAGATCTTGATGAAAAGAAAGGAAGAAATCGCAAAGGAAAGAGATCCCAAAACTTACCAAATCACTAGGGAACATGCGGCCTATGGTGCACCTTCAGGAAAACTAAACTACCCTTGTAGATTCAGCTAGGTAGGAATAAGGAGTGAAACCGACTGAGCCTTGGAAACGTGATTCAGGTTAGAAACTAATTAAAGAAGAGAGAAACCGCAAAGAAAGAAAATCCCGAAAAACTCACCAAACTCGAGGGGCGTATGCGACTATGGTGCACCTTCGGGAAACAGTGAAACCACCTTGGGGATTCGGCTATGGAGGAAGATGATCAAAGGGGAGTGGGTTTGAAGGAAAAACAATTGAAAAGAGGGAGAAAGTGTTGGGAGGCGGCGGCAAGGAAAAGTTTGAGAAAAAAAAAGAAAGATTTCGATGAGAAGGAAAAAAAAGAAAACTAAAGGAAAATATGGATATTTTGCTAAGAGTTTCGGCTACATACTCACCCCCCACAGAGTTGGAGTTTCGGCCAACTCTGTTAGCTCCTGATAAGCTTTATCCTGCCTAATAGCTCAACCATTATCCATCCCTTTATGAGAGACCCAACAAGCTCCAACTCTTCCCTCCTATTATCATCTTTTAAATCATAAAATAAAAGAAATAAACACTCCTAATTGTAGCTATGTGCCGTCCAACTCCTTAACTTAGGGGTGCCAAATTTTAACCCATTACTTTGGGCTCCATGCGGCCATACTAGGCCCAAGTCATCCTCCTAAGTGACGCCATCCTGTAACATCCTAAATAATTGAGTATCATTATATTGCTAAATGTTGGTTCGGGTTTACTTGGAGTTAGAGTAAAAATATTAGTTAAGTGTACTTTAGAGTAAAGAAATTAGGTAACCTTGAAACTTAAGTTAATTAAGTACTAAAAGATGGCATAAGATGAGTAAGTGGAAAAGTGGTGAAGGCACCATAAGTTGGACATGAGGGAAGGAGTTCGAATCACCTAGCATGCAATTAAGAATTTTTATTTTTTCTTTAGCTTAAGCATGTGTCGCAAGGAGATAAGGTTAGGATGAGTTGGAATGTCTTTATTTTGGTAAGAAAACTAAAGATTTGGAAAGTTAAGGATAAGGGCTTGAAATGGGGGATTTTGTCTCTTCAACTTAAGGAAAATGGAGGAGGATAGGGCTTGAGATTAGGGAGATGTTTTGGAAACTTCCTAGTAGCCTTTTGACCTTGTATTTGGACGACATTAAGGCTAGGGGGGATGGCCGGTTTTGTGATTTCTTTGGTAGGCATTGGTATTGGTAAAACACTTTCATTTGGTCATTTTCTTAGCAAAACATCTTTTCCTTCCACCCATATTCTCTTTAGCTGAAATTTGCCAACACACTTGGGTAAACAATTCATTTTTGAGCCATTCTTTTGTGACCATTTCGGTTTTGAAACTTTTTCTCTCCCAAATCTTTCTTTCTCATTGTGACTGAAAGCTCCAAGGCAAGCAAGTATTTTTCTTCTTTTCATTTTCTCATTTTCTCATTTTCCTCTCCTATGCCGAATGCATTTTCTTCTAAACTAAGTACCCTTTTCTTTTCTTTTTCTCTTTCTCTCTTGAAACCGAATTATATTACTTCTATTTCCTTATTCTTCATTTTCTTCTTCATTAAAAATTTATCCAATACTTTCATCCATGACCGAATGTTAACTTGTTCTTGTGCCAAAAATTTCTTTCATTTTCTTTGATCACAACCGATTTCCTCAATCATACATAATTCTTCTCACTCAATTTTCTTTCCAATCGTGAGCATTAGTGAGATTTTGAAGGGTAGAAACTCAAGGAGTTCTTGAGTATTTTTTTGGAACTTTGGAATCGATTTCAAGAATCAAGGTAAGGAGATTTTCTTTAAGGATTCTTATTCATTATATTAGTATAGTTAGTTATTAATCGATTTCGCTTTTAGGGACATAATCGCCGATCGCTTCTCGAGGAATGAAGATAATCGTGGTAAGCCAAATCTCAAATCTTATAAATTGTTAGCCAAATTTCGATATTTATAGTCGGACTAATGATCTTATGTCTTTAGAGACATTCAAGATAGGATGTAAAAGGGCGCCTACGCTTTTCAAAGAGGGTGGTTCCGCTTAATCCCCTAAATATAAACGAATGGTCGTTTGAGAATCCAAGATTTTCCACCGTTACGGACCTTCAACCGAGGAAAATCAATTGTTTGAGGTTATTTGTACTCCCGAGCCTTTGTTCGTTCGTGGATTCTCATCGGGCAACGAATCAACAATCGAGGAAAACCAAAAATAGAAGTGGTTCAAAATCAAAAGGGTAAAGATTTAGATTGTTTACCAATAGTGTATTTTTGATTAATGAAAGTGTTCTAATGGTTCGACACGCTTAGGTGTTGACGAGCGGGAAGGTTTAGTACTCACGATATCAAGGTGTGTAATTTCACACTTATCTCGGGTTAGATGTTATACCGTAATTATTGGGAAAAATCGTAAAGATGACAAAATCGATAAAATACGTAATAATTGGTATTTTTGTAAAAATTTATGAAAACAGTTAAAGTTGTGAAATTTACGAAAACGCCTTCAATGAGTTAGTTGGTAAATTAAAAGTATGCTAAATCGTAAAATGGGTAGAAAACTCGCGGATCGATAAATGGGCGAAAACTCGCTAGATCGATAAATGGGTCAAAACTCGCTAGATTGTTAAATGGGCGAAAAGTATGCTAAATCGTAAAAATGGGATCGAAATCTCTCGCTAGATCGATAAATGGGCCAAAGTTGCTAGATTGTTAAATGGGCTAAATGATATTTTGTATTATGGGCCTTAATAAAACCTAAATATTGACTCACATGTAAATTGGGCCTTTTTGCTAAAATCATCATATGTATATAGACTATTTTGCATACATGTTGCATGGGTTGGGATTAATGATGAAGAGAAGAAAGGCTGCTGCATCTAGTTGCCAAAATCTAGTTCGGTGGCTCGCCACAAAATAATTAAATGGCTTATTGCCTCTAGTTCGGTGGCTCTGCCACAAATATTTTAATGTCTCAATGCCTCTAGTTCGGTGACTTTGTCACAATCTAGTTCAGTGGCTTTGCCACAAATATAAAAATGGCTTGATGCCTACGATTGGTGTGTTGGCGGGGTGGGTTGACTTGATCCCCACAGGTGTGATGGTTGGTACGGGTGGTGTGTAGCGGATGGAAATTAGGTTTGGGTGGGAAATTTCATTTTTTTTGCATGCATCTCATTATTTATATTGTTAAACCTATTGATGGGCTCAAAGCCCAAAATAATGACTTGATGATCTGGCCCAATGGATACAGTAAGTGAGTTATACACTTAGTTCTGAGTAACTCACTCCCTCAAATTTTTCATCTCAGGTAATGGAAATTGACGTGGACTTGTGCCGAGGATGACTTCGTGGAGGCCATACAACAAACATGGGTTTAATAAACTTTGAACTTTTTATAAGTATTTTCTTTAATTTGTTATTTTGGGTATGATGTAATAAGGCCTCTATTAATATTTTATGGATTTTATGTGAATGGATTTAAATTATGTTTTAGATATTTAATATGGGCTTATATTTATCTTATAATGTTTTCTTAAAATACTTTGGGTTTTTCAAACATATGAAATCCTTTATCTATTTTTATTTTTAAATATTTTGAACTCTTATAGAAATTTCTTTGGGGTTTTGATAAATTAAATATTAAATTATGAGATTTTCAACTAATGTTTCTCAAATACATCAAACTTAAAATTATTTCTCTTGGTTTTTATTAAACCCTATTTTCAAAAGGGTTTTGATATACCGATTCACCTAAATTATTGAGATAGTTCGATCTATGTAACAAACCAAATCTCGTCTTAACGCTTAGGCCGGGTTTGGGGTGTTACACATCCTCATGCCCAATTTAGCATTAATAGATTTTTGGGTCGCAAGCCCAACTTGTTACTAATTTAATAATCCAACTTCAATTACTACTAACACTATTTATCAACCACTTAACCCAAGTTTTAAAGTCCAAACCTAAGCCCAATTCACCCCTATGAAGCCTTATCCTACTAACTTAGCCATGGAACACACCAAAAGCATAGACCCACAAAATCAGGATATTACAAATACTACTACTACTACTACTACTACTACTACTACTACTACTACTACTACTACTACTACTAATAATAATAATAATAATAATAATAATAATAATAATAATAATAATAATAATAATAGTAATAATAATAGTAATAATAATAATAGTAATAATACTAATAATAATAATAATAATAATAATAATAATAATAATAATACTACTAATACTAATAATAATAATAATAATAATAATAATAATAATAATAATAATAATAATAATAATAATAATAATAATAATAATAATAATAATAATAGTAATTGTAACACCTCAATTAGGGTTATTTGCAATTTAATTAATTTTCCTTGTATACTTGAAGAAATTAATAATATGATGTTATTTGGCATGTTTAAGGATCCAAAAATAAACCCTAGCTAGGCCCCGACCCAAGATTAAATATTTATTTTATGTGTAAAAGGAAGGAGCTAGGGTAGTGAGGGTTTTAATAAAATTCGGGTAAGAATCGGACATGAAAGGCGGGTAGTAGGAGTGGCTTGGGGCGCCACTTGAGAGGAGAGGTTTGGTTCAAACGCAAGGGAAGCCAGGAAGAAATTTTGTTTTTGGGCCTTTTGCGTCATAAGGGAAGGGCCAAGAGGAAGGTTTTATAAATAAATAAAAAGGGTATTTGACATGAAAGTCGACTAGGAGAATTGGCTTGGGGCGTTGGAAGAGAGGATTGCGCGCTTGGACTCGTGTTCGAGTCCCGGGGGTGGTACATGTGCGCTTATTTTGTTTTAGCGCCAAAGCATAAGGAGCCAGCGAAGGATGGCTTATAAAAATGTCGCGACGAGTTATGACATGAAAGTCTATTCGGGAAAGTTGGCAAGGGCGTTAAGAAGGGGGGTTGCTGCTTGGGGTGCCAGGTTCGAATCCAAAGAGCTGCACCTGGGTTATTTTTTCTCTTTTCTCTTTTTGCTGCTGGCGTGGGTGAAAGAAGTGGCTGCACTTTGGACTCCCAAATTCGGCTAAAAGAGGTAAGTTGGGTGTTTTATTTTTATTCAATTTGTTTAAACAAAAGATAGAGGATAAGTGATATTATCTTAGGTGATAATTAAGAGGTTAATTATCAGCATAGAGAGGAGAATTTGGCAGCATAAGGACTCTTTGGGGGGCTATTTTTGTACAAAGAATAGAACAAAGAAAATTTCCAAGAATCACATTTTTCTTTTCCCTTTAACTCTTAAAATTCCTAGGGAATTCTTCAAAATTCCACTTTTCTTCTTATATTCTAGCCAAAACCACCCCTTGATTTTCCCTACATCTTTTCTTTCTTTTTCCTCCTTGGTGTCAATTTCTTCTCCTATTTGGTATAGTTTGGCCAAATATTAGAAAAAGGTGGAGGCTTTTCTTAAATCGATTGGAAAGGGCCTTCGGGATTTGGAAGCGAACAAGTGTCTCCGTCATCTTTGATCAATCGGTTTTGGGGTAAGGTGGTAAGGGTCTATTTTTTTATTTATTTAATTAGTGTTCAAAGTCAAGGCTACTAATTTTGGATAAGTGCCATTGTAGGAAGTGAAACCGATTCACACTTGGAGTGTGTTGGCTAGTGTTCGAAAGCATTTGAGGTGAGGCTTCATATTCAAGCAGAAACCCCCTTTGGATTATTTTGGTTTGGCCGAATGGCCTTAGTACTAACATTTGTTAATGGTCAAAATAGGGCAAGGAAGGCTAGTGTGGCGATCGACTTTTTGGGATTTAGAATCATCGTCGGTGATAGGTGTGTACATACACACTTTATGATTGATTAACTGTGCTAAATATTGTGTGTGCTAAATCTGATTCATGTAGCTTTGGATTTGATACCGTAACGGTATAAGCGATAGTTCAGGTAAGTCTCTGTCATTATGAGTTACTATTTGATGCTTTTGGGAAGCATGGCATATTTGGCATATGTGATTTAATTATATGTTGGCATGAAATCTGTTGTATATCATGGATTGATGTGGGATATATGAGTGGAGGGGGAATTGATTTTCGTGTTTAATTTTACACCAAAGTGATTTGGTATCGACAGTGACTACGGTCACCGAGGTTTGGCACCTCCGGAGGTTTGGCACCTCATAGCGTCTTGTCCTAGTGGCTTAGCACCACGAAAGGGTTGGCCCCACTGATTGTATTATGGGATCGACGCCAATGATTTGGTATCACACGTGGTTGGCCCTACCAAAGGTTTGGTACCACATTTAATGATGATTATCGTGACTTAGGTCACCGTGGTTTGGCACCACCGGTGGTTTGGTACCACACAAGCGTAGAAAGGCATTTGGATGGCTAGGTTGGGTATTATATTTAGTGCATGTTTATTGGTTATAAATTGTGTATGTTGTTGTACTAAACCGGAAAAGGGTTACACACCGAGTCTTGGTGACTCACCTTTTCCTTTAATATTTTTTTCAGTGACGCGTAGATCATGGATGTGGAGCCGGATGGACTCGAGGTGGCCATGCAAAGGAAATTATAGGCGAGATGGACTGTTAATTATTTATGTTTTACTTTGGTTTTATTTAAGATGTAATAAGGCCTCCTAGAATTAATTTTTTTTGTTATTGTCGATGTTTTGAATGTTTTGTTTAAACTATTTGATGATGTTAAACGGATGCACATGTTTTCTCAAATTAAACGCAAAAATGTTTTAAAGTGCCATCGGTTACATTTGAAGTCATAAACAATTCACTCAATAAATATTTTTAAACAAATTAAGTATGGTTTTTTAACATAGAAATTGAAAATGAAAGGTATTTCAAAGAAAATTTTAAATCGGTTTTAAAATGGGTTTCAAAAATGTTTTCTCTGTAGCAAACCAAATTCGGTCGTAATGTTTGGGCCGGGTTTGGGGTGTTACATAATTGGTATCAGAGCCCAGTTCAAAACTTCGGCTGTGGGGGCCCAAGGCCCAAAATGTTTTGTTTTGGATAGTAGGCCTTATTATAATGTTAGAGAAATTATTTTGGCTTGAACAAAGATGGCACCGAGTCTCCCAAGACCTATCCGCCTGTAAGTACCTCTATCAATTTCTGTGAATTTTTTGGATGAGGGTAGAAGGGTAAAATGGGAACGTAGACTACTAGAGTAGAAACTATTGAACCCTTGTGGCTAGCATACCCCAACAAAATTTCATAAAATTTAATAATTACCTAAACAAACCACGTGAGAGGTCACCGAGCAAAGGATGTGGCAATCGTTATACGCATGTCTAGGATTGGATTCGGTGAGGGCCTGGGTATTTAAGCAGCCCTCGTGACTCACCTTCTACTCACTTGAATCCTACCCATGCGTAGTAATCTGCTCATCCTAGTGAGATGACACACTCACAAAGCTAAATTCGATAACTAAAACCCGAAAGGACTAGCCGCTTTGTTTTGGAAATAATTAAAATTTTAGTTTTAAAAAAAAGGACCAAAATACCCTCGGTTTGAAAAATGACCAAAATACCTTGGTTTGTAAAATACCTCAGTATTTAAAATTTTCAAATAGAAACTTTCAAAATATCCTTCTATTATGAAAATGCTTAGAACCCAAATTTTGGAAATTATTTTGTGAAAATAACTGATTACGTAAAATTACTAAAATACCTTTAGGGTAAAATTACGAAACGCCTTAAATTATGAAATTTCCAAAATACCCACAGTTTTAATCCAAAAATTTCATCACATGAAAAGTGCCCCAAAAATCTTAAGATTCAAAAACGCCATGATTTGTAAAATTACAAAATTGCCCCTAACCTACAAAATTACCAGAATACCCTTGACTTTCAAAATGTTACAACATCGCTATTTTAGAAAGTGCAATTATCAAAAAGAGCCCTCAAAGTTTTTACAATTTTTGAAATAACCCCGATTCATCAAATTTTATAAATTCATCCTGATTTGTGGAAAATTACCAAAATGCCCCTGAGTTTCAAAATTCACCGGAAGACCCCCGAATTTCAAAATTTTTCAAAATAATCAGGAAATTAAGAGTTTTAAAATAATTTTTGGCAAAATCATCCGAAAATTCTCATTTTTGAAAAATTACAAAAATACCCCTGTAGGACGAATTACGAAAATGCCTCTGGGTAGTGGAAAAATAATCACAACGAAACTACAACGTCTCTTTGAATGGATGAATGATAGACTGTGTGTTTGTGTAATTATGAAAGAACCACTCTTAAAGCTCCTATCATAAAACTTCTTCGTGGAAAATTAGTGAAACAAGTACTAATCCATAAAATTTCATAATCAAATTAAAGCGCAATAGTTAGAATAAGTTCAAGAGGTCGAGACGCCCATCACGTGGCCGAGGTAGAGGTAGGATAACTGTCGAAACCCGTGAGGTCGGGTCAGAATCGAGAATGGGATACCACCGCCACCACCACCCCCAATTTTTAGAGTGAGGAGCAGATCGACGGAGGTGAGGCCAGAACGCAAGCCGTGTTACGAGTCCTCGAGATGGTGGTCAAGGCGAGTGGAGGTATGGGAGCTCGGAAGTTCATACCGAGCGACTTGATCCAACGCAAGGTAGGTATTCCGGTGTGTCGGAGTGGCACCCAAAGGTGGAATACCGGTTAGAATCGATCGAAAGGATCATGGATGATCTTGATCTGACGGATGAGGAGAAACTGAAAGGAGCTATATCGCTTCTAAAGGATGAGTCATATCAGTGGTGGCTCACGGTTCGAATGGTGCTACGGCCGATGATCTTACTTGGGAGTACTTTAAAACTGCTTATCAGAAGAAGTATGTGGGCACCAGCTACATTGATGCTCAGAGGAAAGCCTTCCTGGGGTTGGTACAAGGAAGTAAGACTGTGTCGAAATATGAAGCGAAATTTTGAGGTCGAGCCGCCATGCTCGGGAATTGTGTCGACAGAGCATGAGCGGTGTGTCCGCTGAAGACGGGCCAGGATGAACCGAGGTCGCTGATTGCTCCACAAGAAGAGCGTGAGTTTGCGGTTTTGGTAGAAAAGACTAAAGTAGCCGAAGGGGTCAAGGCATCCGTGAGACAGAATTATGATAGGAACAAGCAGAAAAGAGGCTTTGGATCATCCGGATCGGATAACCATGCACAAAAAGGCCAAGCGCGAATGGGCCAATCGTGGAGGAAGGCCCATGGCTAATAATCGAGACCACCAAAGGCAACCACCGGGAAGTCACATTGGGAGGTTGTTGGACCGTGAAAGAGGATGCTTTGAATGTGGATCTTTGGATCACCGTAAGGGATTGTCCCCTAAGATGGCTAAGAATCACCAGAGGTCGAACCGTGCTCAGGCTAGAAATGTAGGACCACCACAGAGGGGTCGTGGTAATGGTAGAGGAAACAATGGTTCTAATCGAGGTCACGGAATCCGGAAGAGGGCAAAAACAACGTATGAGGCAACCTGGTTTAGTCTACGCAGCGAGGCACCGAGAGGAGGGTGATGCACCGGACGTCATAATCGGTACGTTCCTAATTTTTGGTCTTCCATATGTTGCATTAATTAATGTGGGGTCAACGATTCATACGCTGTTAGTAGCGCAGTGGAGACCATGAACATAGACTCGAGACTACTTCTAGGAAGATGACTGTAATTAGCCCTCTAGGTCACTCTGAGTTGTGAACAAACTATATAGAGATGTACCCCTAGAACTCCAAGGAGTAGTGTTTGTGGCTGACCTGATGGAATTGCCGTTTGGGGAGTTCGATCTAATTCTTGGAATGGACTGGTTGGTTAAGCATCAGGCAAGGTTGGATTGCGCCGCTAAGTTTATGGTTCTAAAGATAGTGAGGGGATGAAGTAGTCATGATAGGTAATAGGAGAAATTACCTATCCATCGTGGTGTCTGCGTTGAAGGCGGAGAAGATGGTCAAGAAGGGCTGTGAGGCATTTTTGGTACGAATATGTGTCTTGGAGGCTAAGGAGTCAGTAGTTGAGGAAGTCCGAACGGTAGGAGAATTCACTGATGTGTTCCCAGAAGAACTTCCGGGTCTACCTCCAGATCGGAAAGTTGAGTTTGGCATAGACTTATTGCCCTAATCAGCACTCGTGTCTATAGCACCTCACCGAATGGCACCAAAAGAATTGGTGGAGTCAAGGCTCAAATTCAAGAACTTTTGGACCGAGGGTTTATCCGACCAAGTATATCTCTGGGGAGCACTGTCTGTTCGTCAAGAAGAAAGACGGTCAATGCGGATGTGTATCGACTACCATCGCTTGAACAAGTTAACGATCAAAAACAAGTATCCGCTACCCGGATCGATGACTTGTTTGACCAACTGAAGGGTGCATCGATTTTCTCAAAGATAGACCTTAGGTCGGGTTATCATCAACTTAAGGTCAAGGAGGTTGATGTTCACAAGACGGCATTCCGAACTCGATATGGGCATTACGAGTTTCTAGTGATGCCATTTGGGTTGACCAACGCACCGGTAGCATTCATAGACTTAATGAATAGGGTGTTCCAAAGATCTTGGATCAATTTGTCGTGGTGTTTATAGATGACATATTGGTTTATTCAAAGTCGGAGGAGGAACATGACATGCATTTGCGGATAGTTCTACAAGTACTAAGGGAGAAGCAGTTATATGCCAAATTCAGTAAGTGCGAATTTTGGCTTAGGGAGGTGGCTTTCTTAGGTCACGTGGTGTCAGCGGAAGGGATTAGAGTGGACCCTCGCAAGGTTGAAGCGGTGTTGGAGTGGAAGCCGCCTAAGTCGGTGGCAGAAATTTAAAGTTTTCTGGGTCTGGCAGGATACTATCGAAGATTTGTGGAAGGGTTCTCTCTAATCGCAGCCCCACTAACTAAGTTATTAAGAAAGGGAGTTCCATTTGTATGGTCGGAGAAGCAGCAAGAAAGTTTTGATAAACTGAGGAAGATCCTGACAGAAGCTCCGGTTCTGGTACAGCCTGAGGCAGGGAAGTTATTTACAGTTTACTGTGATGCGTCCCATACGGGGTTGGGATGTGTACTGATGCAGGAAGGGAAGGTAGTGGCCTATGCGTCTCGTCAACTAAGACCGCATGAGGTTAACTACCCAACTCACGACTTGGAGTTAGCAGCAGTAGTCTTCGCCTTGAAAATATGGAGGTATTACTTGTGTGGGGAGAAGTCGATAGTCTACACGATCACAAAAGTTTAAGGTATCTCTTGACTCGTAAGGACTTGAACTTGAGGTAACGACGGTGGATTGAACTGTTAAAGGACTACGATCGCTCAATTGAGTACCATCCGAGCAAAGCTAACGTGGTGGTCGCGTTAAGTCGGAAGGTCGTGGGCGGACTTAAGGGCGATGTTTGCTCATTTGAGTCTATACGACGATGGAAGTCTTTTGCTGAGTTGCAAGTTGTCGACTTGGATCGAGGAGATTAAGGAAAAATAGTTAGTAGACGAAAGTTTGAGTGCTCGGAGGTTGCAAGTTCAGGATGGTGGTTTGGAAGGGTATAGCTTGTCCGATGATGGAGTATTACGTTTTCAAGGGCGAGCTTGTATGCCGAAAGATGTGGAATTAAGACATAAAATTCTTCAGGATGCCCATAGCAGCCCATACGCTATGCATCCGGGAGGAAGCAAGATGTATGGAGATTTGCGGAGACAATTACGTGGCTAGAAATTTGGCGAGGTAATCAATTTGTGGGAAAGTGTCTGACGTGTCAGCAGGTTAAGGCTGAACATCAGTTGCCGTCGGGGTTACTTCAACCAATTAAGATTCCTCAGTGGAAATGGGAGAGGATCACGATGGATTTTGTTAGTGGGCTACCCCTTACGCCCAGCAAGAAGGACGCAGTTTGGGTGATAGTGGACCGTCTGACTAAATCAGCTCACTTCATACCGGTAAGGGTGGATTACTCATTCCGTGGCTAGCTAAGTCGTATGTGTCGAAATAGTAAGGTTGCATGGAGTGCCGGTATCGATCATCTCGTATAGGGATCCCAGATTTACGTCAAGGTTCTAGAAAGCGTTGCATCAAGCTTTGGGTACACGATTGGATTTTAGCACGCCTTTCCATCCACATCCGACGGCAATGAAAAGGGGTCATACTGATTCTAGAGGACATGTTAAGAGGGTGTGTTCGGATTTCGGTGGTAGTTGGGAAGAGCATCTGCCGTTAGCGGAATTCGCTTATAACAATAGTTATCAAGCTTAGTATTCGGATGGCTCCATATGAAGCAATCAGATGGCCGAAAATACCGTACTCTCACGTGTTGGACGGAGTTGGGTGAACGACAAGCCTTGGGTCCGTAATTGGTGATGTAAATGTAAGATAAAGTTAAGGTGATTCGCTCATCTTAAGGAAGCGCCGACAGATGTAAGTCTTATGTTGACCTTAAGCCGAAGGAGATGGAATATGCAGTAGGAGACAAAGTTTTTATAAAGGTATCACCTTGGAAAAAGGTCTTGAGATTTGGGCCAAAAGGGAAGCTAAGCCCAAGGTTCATCGGGCCGTACACAGTAGTGAAGCGAGTGGGACCGGTAGCTTACCAGCTTGAGTTGCCGGCAGAGTTGAGCCAGATCCATGATGTTTTCCATGTCTCGATGCTGAGGCGCTATCGATCAGATCCCTCTTACATTGTGCCGGTTGAGGAAATTGAAGTAAATCTGAATATGTCTTTCGAGGAGGAGCTGGTACAAATCTTGGATCGTGATGTCAAAGTTCTACGTAGGAAGTCAAGGTTTTTGGTAAAGGTGCTATGGCGGAACCATGGTACGGAGGAGGCCACATAGGAACCCGAGGATGTGATGCGAAAGAATACCCCATCTCTTCTCGATCCGTGGCAATTTCGGGGCCAAAATTTTCTTTAAGGGGGTAGAATTGTAACACCCTGAATTAGGGGTTATTTGCAATTTAATTAATTTTCCTTGTATACTTGAAGAAATTAATAATATGATGTTATTTGGCATGTTTAAGGATCCAAAAATAAACCCGAGCTAGGCCTGACCCAGTATTAAATATTTATTTCTATGTGTGTAAAAGGAAGGAGCTAGGGTAGTGAGGGTTTTAATAAAAATTTAGGTAAGAATCGGACATGAAAGGTAGGTAGTAGGAGTGGCTTGGGGGCGCCACTTGAGAGGGAGAGGTTTCGGGTTCGAAACGCATGGGAAGCCAGGAAGAAATTTTGTTTTTGGGCCTTTTGCGTCATAAGGGAAGGGCCAAGAGGAAGGTTTTATAAATAAATAAAAAGGGTATTTGACATGAAAGTCGACTAGGAGAATTGGCCCGAGGCATTGGAAGAGAGGATCAAGCGCTTGGACTCGTGTTCGAGTCCCGAGGAGGGCACATGTGTGCTTATTTTGTTTTAGCGCCAAAGCATAAGGAGCCAAATAAGGATGGCTTATAAAATGTCGCGACGAGTTATGACATGAAAGTCTATTCGGAAAGTTGGCAAGGCGTTAAGAAGGGGGTCATTGCTTAGGGTGCTGTGTTCAATCCAAAGAGTCGCACTGGTTATTTTTTCTTTTCTCTTTTTTACTGCATGGGTGAAAGAAGTGGCTGCACTTTGGACTCCCAAATTCGCTAAAAGAGGTAAGTTGGGTGTTTTATTTTTATTCAATTTGTTTAAACAAAAGATGAGGATAAGTGATATTATCTTAGGTGATAATTAAGAGGTTAATTAT